>JAJTUV010003540.1:0-68668 GCA_021653895.1 Mastomys natalensis
GGACAGCCTTTGCAATTCATTGTCCCAGTCCCTAAAATGACTGTTATTAAAGGTAATCAGTACTCATTTTCATTATTATCCACTTTAAAGTGGTCATGTCTGTCATCCTTTACTTCACAATGGCAAAGGTAGTTCTGAAGCCCCAGAGATGGTCATGACCATGGACTCTTCATGAAGTGGGGGCACGCATTTTGTGTGAGAGAAGCTAGATGGAGATAATTGCATACTGTTCCTCAGGATAGACAGGAGGGACAGAATCATGGCGAGAAAGAACCATACACACACACACACACACACACACACACACACACACACACACACACACACACACAAATGAACAAGAAAGCAAATGTACTAAGTATAAACAGATTTATAAAAATGCCCATGAGAGAACAGTGATGTATATTACTCCTGTTTTGTAGAGGAGACACACATACTTGGTGTTACGGCTTGTCGTGTCTGTAGTTAGATTGTCTTGCATAGTGGTTGTAGCTTACTTTCTTAGCCAGTGCTGCTTTGTTCTTTATAGCTAAAGCCAAAATAAGCACAGGGAACACTGGCTAGTGCTCCCTAGGTACCAATCCCAGAGGGTCTTAATGGTCTTTCCCTTTCTCCATGCCTCACACCTTGGGAGCATCTAATTCATGAGGAGTGAGAATAGTCCCAGTATGACCAGGCTGGACATAGATAGTCATCCCTCCAGCCCTATTCCCTTGGGTAGCGAACTCAGGTATAACATGCCATAACCAGTGCACCCTGATACAGCGTCTCTGGGTCATGCCTTCTCCCTATGTGTTCAGAAAAACATCCAGATTTCTGAGCTTATGCCAACATCTCTCATTACTAAAAGCTTCAAAGCACTGAGAGCTAAAGAGTAAAGATTCGTGTTTTCTTGGTGTTTTCTCCCAATACTGGTTTCTCAATGGTGAGGTCATTTTCTATGTCATTTTATAAGAATGGGAAAGTCAAGAGAGTTTAGGTGACTTTGAAAATGCACTCCTTTCATGGGACTTGAGCTATCTCTTGTACAAGTCAGGAGCCATGCTCCAGTCTATCCATACCCAACAGACATTTTTTGAAAACTTAGGGTAGAAGGAAGCAGGAACCAGTCTTCTCAATGCTGAATGTTCCCAGAACCAACATGTTCTCTTTTTGACCATGTTCTGTTACCACAGATGTCTTAGGCAGGTGTGAGGGTTATCCTGACTGTCAACTTGTTAAGACCTAGAATCACTTATGAGACAGGAACTTCTTAGGGACTTTGTAGATTGAGTTGATTGAGATGGGAATGCCCACCCTAAGTGTGGGTGGCACCATTCCCTTGGTTGAGGTCCTGGACTGAATAAAAGGGTTAAGTGCTCTGAGCACCAGCATCTCTCTCTCCCTGCTTCTCACGGAGGATGCAGTGTGACCAGGTCCCTCACACTCTTACCACCACGTGTTACTGTCCATGGTGTAACCTTGAACTGTGAGCTAAAAGAAACCCTTCCTTTCTTAACTTTCTTCTTATCATGTACTTTGTCTCACCAAGCAGAACCATAATGAATCCAGTAGGTCTTTCTTGACTGGAAGAGGCAATGAATAATGGAAGTTGCTAGGAGGTTTTCCTGTTATACAGAGAAATTGTTTCTCTGCTTATTTAAACAAGCCCATCCTTGCCCCAAGGGCCTTCTGCATATAACTTCATCCCCCTGCCTGCTGGCAGAATGAACCTCTCCTCTCTCATATTTTCAAGCAACAGCTGCTTGCCTTAGAAGAGCTCATCATGGCTGGCTGTATTTCTTCTGCCAATAGCTTCCTCTCCCTACTGTAAGGTAACGTGCTCAGCATAGGCCAGTCCCTCTGGGAGTCAGGAGCCCCTGGCATGCCCAGGAAGCCACCACCTGTCAACAGCATATGGCACCAGGCATCTCTACAGCTCCAACTGCACCAGCAGCTGAGGTTTCCAACTGTGCACTCAGCTGACTTGGAAGACAACAGGGTTTAGCCAGTACTGACCTTGGCCTGGTAACCTTCAAAGGCTCCTGGGAGATGAAGAAAGTACACAGGCCCTGAGAATATCCCTGAATCTCCTCTTCAGTTCCAAGAAAGCCATCCCAAAGCCTGCCTGGCCAGCCTTCTACTGATGAGATAGAAAATGAGGATTAGAAGAAAATGAGTCTACGGTGCTGACTGTAGACTCAGAACGCTGAAGTCCCCTCCCTGGTATCCAGCTGATCCATTCAGCACTCACAGCCAGCTCTTTAATACCCACTGTCCTCCTAGTGGGAAGGGAACCTTTTACAACTCTGCTGGACCCTGAAGTCCTTCAACATAGAGCAGACTCACCTTGATATGGCCCCCCATCATGGAAAGATTCCAGAATATGATAAAAACGAAAGCATAGAAGCATCAGGTGTATACAAACCACATACCAGACACTTTAGCATACTAGGACTTTATAGTTCTTTATCTTATCCAGCTTAGCATAACTGACCTAAGGAAACTGACATCTTAGTGAAGCATGCTTGCCTGAAGCCATGTGGGCAATTAAGTGGGGAAGTGTGCTGCAGTGTCCATGTGGGAGGAAGCTGGGTAAGGAGTTATATGTTTCCTTCTCAGGTTTATTTAGTACCTGACTGTCCCTGCCCCAAGATTGGCTTTGCTGCTGAGAGGCCAAGACAGCTCAGCTTGAACAATGCTGGTTTTTTTTTTTTTTTTTTTTTGCCTTCAGTCAAAAGCTTCTAAATCAAGAATACAAATCAACTGCAGTTCTCCTCCAGCTGTGCTTCATATGCTTTTCTGAAGCAGGATGCATTGAGTCAGCCCCGGCAAACACAGGCAAACAACTTTCATCCACAATACCGGGCTGGCAGTTTATAGGCAGATGCAGCTGAAGCCCAGAGGGCGCTGTCACGTTGGAAAATCAAACACAGTCCAGAAAACCCCCTGCTCAGTACCTCAACTCAGGCACCATCTGAAATAATGCAGTTGGAGCCAAACCCATCACTTAAACCAGAATCATATATTTATCTTTATATCTATAGCCTGCTGCTTCGAGTGATTCCCGTGAATTAATGAGCCCACCACATATCAATACTTTGTGTTATTTTAAAGCGAAAGATAAAACATGGGACTAGGTTTTGCTCTCAGCCACTCCTTTTCTGTTGTATCGATTTAGAGAGAGATGAAACACTAAACTCAGAATGGCTCCCTAATTCATTTTTTTTTTTCTTTTTTGAAAATGGCTTTTAGTTTTTATCAGTGATGACTGGCAAAGGCTCTTACCTTGGAGAGATTTAGGCTGAGGTCAGTGAAATGATCCAGTGTTTAGAAATTCTTATAAAACCCAACCGCGCAAATTGGGTTGGAATCCTGCTAAGAACAGGTTTCCCTGTGCCAGGCTTGTGCCCAGTTCCATTTGGTTCCTGGCAGAACAAGCTTTGAAGAATGGCACTTGGTTTTGTTTATTTGGCATTTCAAATTCTGGACTCGCTGGCTCCCTTCCCAGTCAAAACTGCCGAGGATCGAAGGTGTGGACTGCAGTCTCTCAAGGTGAAGTCATCGGAGGTGACAGCAATGTGCCACAGAAAGTGTGCAAGGCTGTGTGGCACCTGCCATGGAGGGATTGTGTTTTGGGTGCAGAAAACCCAGGTCCTATTGTGCCACAGAGGGTATTGTATTTCATGATACCTGGGTTCATGGTACCATGTTACCAGCATACAGTAAGGTTGCTGTATGGTACATAAGGTTGCTGTATGAGTGTGCCATGGAGAATGCTTTGTGTTTCATGCACCCAGGTCCCGTGTGCTATGGAAGGTGCAATGGGCTGCAGGGTGGTGTAAGGTGAGCTTCATGCTGTTCCTTTGGCTAATCTAATCATGTTTCCTGGAACTACAAACATCTCTTCTTCTTCCTCAAGAAAGAAAGCTCTGACAAAAACACACTCGGCTTTGCCTCTCCTCCTGAGATTTTGTCGTTGCCTCCCCAAATATAGTGGGATAGATAGATGCCTGTCCTACTTTCCAGCCATGAAAAATGCATGCCCAGAGCCCACGTCCCAAGTCTAATGAAAGCCAGCCTCTTTGATGCTGTTTTCATTGGGTCCCCACTGCTTGATTTGTAGTGTGTTGGGTTAACAGCCTGAGCTCTGTCTTTGCATCATTCTGTAGCACAGTAGGCAGCTGAAATCTAAGCATCATTCAATAAAGAGAAAAAAAAATGCTCCCTTTTAAAGTGGTCTGTGAGTACTAAAAAACATAAAATAAAATAAATCTTAGTGCGTGAACTTTACAAGCTCAGAAATGATCAAAATTGATTTGCTTTTTACTAAGAATATGGTTTCCGAGGTAAAAGACCCCTATTTCATGTATTATCTTCTCTACTGGGGCATTTCTTTCTGTGTAAAACACTCTCTTACTTAAAACAGGGGCTGGAGAGATACTCAACAGTTAAGAGCACTTGCTGGTCTTCTAGCACCCATGTTGGGCCACTCAGGCCCATCTGTAATTGTAACCTCTAACTCCAGCTTCTGGGGACCTGATATTCTTTTCTGGCCCCCTTGAGCACCTATACACATGTGCTCATATACACAGACTCATAAAAGCAAAGAAGTAGATTAAAAAATACTTCCAAAGCTGTGGTTAGTGTTGCCAGTGAAACCATCAAACGAAAAGACAGAAACATAATAGTGCTTTGAGCAAAATTCTGCTATTTAAGGTGGATCCAAATAGGTCACCAAATGCATTCTTGGGATTATCCACGAGGCTCAAAGAAGCATGTTCTAGCATCACAGGACCCATGTGTGATACAAGAACAGCCACACAAAGTGGGTATCACAAGGCCTTTTCTCAGAGAATCTCACTAAGTTACAATAGCAGGGCAAAGTGGGTCCTCACTTGAAACAAGACTCATAACACAAAGTCACTTTCCTAGAGTTGCAGAGGGAGGCCTTATGTATGGGCTATGCAACAAGAATCAGCATCTCTGTTTACTCCGTTTCTGCCATGAGAGCTCCTTTCACTAACTTTCTAAAAGAAACATTCTTATAAAAGTAGTGAATAAACACCTCCTTGTAGAGCTGAAAGAGTGAAACCACTAGAAGAAAATGTGAAATAGATCCAGCTGGAATTTATAACCAAAATATAATGTTCCATAAAGTATTGAGATGTCCTTGGATTGGATTAAGCAGTTTTCAGAAGACAGACAGACAGACACACACACACACACACATATGACACAGAAGCACAAATAACAAAGCAAAATAGTCATGTGAACCTCATGAAAAGTAAAAGCTTTTATACATTAAAACACACTATCCAAGAAGAGAAAACAGGTGGGATGTGGAAAAACTTTAGATGAGTCCTATGTCTGACCAGGAACTTATATTTAGCATATAAGAAACACAATAGAAGACGAACAATCCAACTGAAAACAAAAGTTGTTGTGTACACCTTTTCCTTTAAGTCATTTGCACCATGAAGATGGCTGCCACGAAGGTCTTTTCCTTATTCTGTCTATCTGTGGTTCATTCTTCAGAAGAATTCTTTTCTTCTGTGTATGGTGACTGTAGCACATCATAGATTCAGAATTTTTAAAGTTTCATGGGAGAAATTATGTTTTGCTCGTTGTGTGTGTGTGTGTGTGTGTGTGTGTGTGTGTGTGTATGTGTGTATGTGTGTATGTATGTATGTGTATGTGTGATTTTGTGATTGTGACAGCTCAGTCCATGCAGCTTCATTTCAGGTTTTATCCAGATGTGTGTGTCTGCATCCTGTAGTCACTAGTGCTGCTGGTTTAGCTGCATGGTAGACTTTCTGATCTCTGCTTCTCTCTGTGTGAATCTGCTACTGTTGATCAGTCACTGCACCTGTCCATACCACAGGTTGATGGCATCCCTGGCAGAAAGCTGGTGTATAGGGTGGCTTCTCTGATTCCTTCTCTCTCTGCCAAGGTGCATATTTGTCTGTAATCTGCAAATCAATCCTTTTCTCAAAATGGCTATTGTGTAAGTCTTGTCTAGGTTTGTCAGTGAGAGTCCATATGGCCACCCACAGCCCTGCCTTGCTACGATCACAAGTCTTCCACTTCATTTTAAATCACTCTGGTCTTGGTATACTTCAGCATACATGGTGCAGTATTTTTATTCTTTCATGGAGAGAAGTTTAAGGTAAGTCATAAATCAACCAACTACATTACTAGTCTACAAAATCTTCAGATTCAGGAGTGGTAGAAGTGGAGAGAAACCCCAAATTGAGTTATTGGTGCTCATGTAAGTTCACAGTAGTCTGTAAGTCTAGCTCAGGAGGTTTTGGTGGCCTTTTCTGGACTCTGTGGACACCTGCACGTATGTCACAGACATGCTTATACATATAAACAAAAAATCTAAACCCTTGAGTCTAAACAAATTTTAAAGAGGGGTTAAAAAGTATATACATTCCAGTGATCTTAAGAGAGGAAGCTGAGTTCTGGTGAAGCATGGGAAGACACTGGAAGTCTCATTGTCCACAAGAAAATGGTGACTGGTCTCTGCATGTGATCAGATCTCACAGGGAGACAGCTTAGAGAATGCCGGCTGCCTTTATCTCCGTTCTGAGTCACTGCTCTGTATTCCGATCTGGGCTTCCCATCTTGATTGGCATCCAATTTCTCCTGCTTCCTCTTGCCTCCATTCACCTAGGAAATTCACTCAGATTGTAAGAGGGTCAAAATGTAAGCTGTCTTCTAAATCCCTTTCAAATAATGAAGGAGGTCTGAGCTTTGTTCTGAACTGAGTCTAACTGAAGGGGTAAGGTAAAGGGCCACCCACTCTCTGGCCCCACGTCAGGTGCCCCAACTCTGCTGGGCTCACCTGGCCTGTGCATTTTTCTCTCTATTCCTCAGGTTCTGTCACAACACAAACAGTCTGATTGCAGGAAGGCATTAGTAACTACATTGGACTTGGGACATTTGTTAATCATGGGTAAGATAAGGAGGCCCTGATGGACACATCCTTGCTCATTTCCCTCAATCTCATGAGAGCTGAAGAGTATAGAACATTGGATATTGGAACACATCTTTCTCCAGCGAGATCACCTCCCTAACTACATAATGCTTCAAATCTATACTAGCTCAAGACTAACTCAGTTCATCTTTAACTACAGATATGCTGTTTCTTGCCTTCCCATCCTGGGCAAAATAGTACAGGTGTCAGCTATTCTGGGCCTACTCTGCATTCTTCACAGGCATCTTTACGTCCTCAGTGTTCTGAAAACAAACCTCCCCTCAGGTCACCATGGTGCCTCCGAAGGGTGGTGTTCTTGCTTGGAACCTGAATAGGATTCCACTCAAGACAAGCCATGTAGTTCTTCACATCGAGATGCCTGCATGATGTCACTGAGACTTAGGTCTGTCATCTGATGGGTCTGAGCATTTGCTTCCATGGTGATCCAGTTTTGTTTTGTTTTTTTTTTTTTTCCTGTCTAGACATTGAACTCCATTAAATGAAACACTGGGAGACTGTTTTCCATGGAACACTTGTCTCTCAGTGTAACGAGAGTGTAAGAAGTTCCAGGAGAATAGTCTGTAGCTCTCCTCTGCCTTTGCTGTAGCTCCTGCCCTCATCTTGCCTCAGTTCCCTGGGGTACAGGACATAGCTGGGCTGTCCTGCAGTGGTGGCTCTCCTCTCATTATATTTCCCTTACTGCACATATTCAGAGGATCAGCCATGCACCCTATTGCGAGCAAGAGCATGGTGATTTGTAGTCAACCACCTCAGGGGTGCCATTGAGAGCCTCCCTTCTGGTTGTGAGACATCTGAACTAGGTGTCCGTCTAGAGATTGTTTCCTCATGACTTTGGCAGTGCACGTCTATCTGGTCCATTGCAGCATCTTAGAGCACAGCCTGGCTCCTGCTGTATTCTCAGTGGCTACCTGTTTAATTAGGGACATGAGGAATGCCTATTAGTGTTACATACGGAGGGAGACACTGGAAAGGGATGACGGCAATGCAGAGGTCATTTTTGCTCATTCAATAAATTTCACTCAGTCTGCAATGGGGCTTAAACCATTGTTGATGTTCTTGTTGTGTCGTTGTTTCCTTTATTGTCTTCTGAATAAGGAGACAGGAACTCTTCCTGGAGTCAAGACAGGTGATGGTCTTAGTGCTGGGACGGAAGAGCACTCCACAGTCTTCCAGCATTCCCATGCCAGTGTGTCTCGACCTGAAGTACCATGTTTACCAAGACATCACTCTAGCCATGGCATTTTCCAGGCAGTTCCCATGCTCAGGGCACAGGGTGACTGTGATATTAAAAGTAGCATTTGTTGCTCTTTATGCTCAAAGGAAATCAAGGTGACCTTGAACTCATTAGAAGCAGGCTGAAAGCTCATTTGCATGAGTAGAATGTAGACTGGGGGCTTCACTCAGCTCAGACCTGAGCCTCTTTGTTCTTAATTAAGAGTGATCCTAGGGGATCGGAAAGAGTTCAGAATGGCATCCGCATCCCACACCAGAACTCCAGTTTTCACTTCCGTTATCTTCAAAGCCTCACGATCAGCCCTTAAAGCAGATTCAGAAAGAGGTCTCAGAGAAAGCACACGAAAAACACAGTAAGTAAAAAAAAGCTACTTAACATTCATCTATACACACATGAATAATGCACATGGTCCTAGCATTTATTATCTGTGATATATCTACTTAATATTAATAATCTGCAGAGGAAAATAGCATCATTGTTTTTTAAAAAAATGGTGTAGTTTGCCTGTGAAATCTTATGTTACCATCTCTTCTTACCTTGGCCTACCTTGCTAAGGGTTTGTTATCTTTTTAAATTTAATTTTGTGAATAACACAGCGTTTCAAAAGGAAAGCAAATATCCTGTCTAGGGCTAGACATGTTCACTCCCTTCAGCCACCATCAAATATGTCTGGGGCTCCACCGTGTTCCTTCTTTTTGTTCTTAATTTGTGGCCCCTGGCTCCACAGTTGATGTGCACAATGTCATTGGCTTCAGTGGCTATCATTCTGTCCCCAGAGATGGTTTATTACAAGGCCAGGAGCCCATCTAAAGTACTTGAATTGTTTTCTAAATTCTCTCTCCACTGAACACAATCATTAAAGACTTGTGTGAAGAATAAACACTTTTATAATGTGGCTGTGTCAAATTCTCAGGATAATGTTGTTATCGATTTAGTAATAGCTGGCAAATAATGACCACATTGGCTCTCCCCACTTCTGTTTTCTTCCTGTATAAAACCTTTGTTGAGCAACCACAGCCAAGGTAATGATGGCTGATAGCCTATTAAAATTCAGCCTTCCTTGAGGCCAGAGAAAGGCTTTTGTGAGACCTCAGATAAAGATCCCTACCGCCTTGCTTGCTGGTTCCAGTGGGAACCACTTTTATCGCAGATTCTGGTACTAGATGGTTTTGCTGCAGCAGTGTAGGGGACACAAACAATTTTAGTAGCTCTCACTGGACACATCTTGAGGTGCAGAGCAATTGACAGCAAAGCCAACTTGATGAAATTTCACACACGCAGCCCCATATGAGCAGATCTACTCTCTAAGACATGGGGTTGAGCTTTGGCTTAATTTATTATGTCTTGAATTCTCTGCACATAGTTTAAATTTTATCTTCAGATGAAACCCTTGTTAATATTGCCCATAAAGAACCAGTTACAGAGTCTTAGATGTTTACTGTATGGAGCAGAAAGGGGCAACTCTGGGGGAAACATGGAGGAACTTGAACAATCAGAAAGCACACTGGTGTTGACTCTGAGCCCTTGTGGCTCACAAGGCTGTCAGCTCATGTTTTGTCTGAAGATGGTACTTGTGAACAGAATAGCCTGGAGTGACAGTCAGGAGAGCAGCAAAGCAAGTCCCTCTGATCCAGAACCTTCTCTTCTATGCAGCCACTGCTGTATTCTGAGCACTTCAGTAGTGGTCTTTTACTGCTGTTCTTCTCAGCATGGCCAAGGCTCTGAACAGTACAAGGAGTGGGGAGGTATAGGGTCCCTGACCTCAGTGGGCTCAGGCAGCAGCCATCTGGTCTGCAAGTAAGAGCAGACAGGATCCTGGGAGACAGAGCAATGGCTGGAGAGACATGGCAGGAGATGGAAGTCACGTCCTTAAGACAAGCTGTGCATTGATGGAAGGCAAAGGTTGAGCTTGGGAAAAAAACACAACTTCATGGTGAACTAAATGCAAAAGTATGTGACAAGTTGCCCCACCCCTGCTGCTGTGGCAGAATTTAATGATAAAAGCAGCTATGGGCCATTTGCCAGGAAGACTTGACCCACCTTGAAAATGCTTGATGCTGTGGGAAGCATCAGGCACAGGGGCCATTTTGCCAGGAAGGTACTTGAACCCACCTGAGGGTGCTTGATGCACTGTGGGAGCTCAGGCCTAAGAAAGAGGGGCAAGCAGCCAAGCCTCTCTTGTAAAAGCCAGGACTCTAAGAACAGGAAAGAAAGAATCTCATATCCTGCAGGCAGGGCTGACTATGTGTTCTTTCCCACTTAGGGCTACAGGGCCTAAGAAAATCTGATGGGGTCATCATGGACACCCACTCCCATGGCACTTTTGATCAATGACATTGCCTGTATGCTCTAAACAGAGTACCAAGGGTGACCATCTTCCTAGTATGTGTGGGATACTTCAGCTCAGGTAGTTTCCCGTGGATCCCTTAACTCAGTTCCTTCTTCCAGTGGAGATTCTGGGTTAGTGGAGCTCTAGCCCATGATGTTCTCCCCAGGAGGCCCCTCCCAAGTGGACACCTCTTCCAGGTCGATGCCTGGGTAGATGACCCTTCTTCCAGGAGAACCCTCTCCAGTGGATGACCCTTCTTCCCCAGGTGGGATGACCCTTCTTCCCAGGTGGGATGACCCTTCTTCCCCAGGTGGGATGACCCTTTTCCCCAGGTGGGATAGCTCTCTACCCTCTCTAGGCGGAATGATACTTTTCCAAGTGGGATAACAGCCTCCTCAAGTGGAATGAAGCTCCCCAAATGGGGTGGCTCATCCTTATATGTCATGTCTCCTCATCGTGTGGGATAATCCTCTGAATGTAGGGTAAACCCTCCCCATGTGTGACAAACTATCCAGGTGAGGTGACTTTCCCACATGGGATTGCCCTCCCTCTCTAGGTAAGGTGGCTCCAGGAGAGGGTTACGTGCCTCTCTGGTTATCAGAAGGACATGGATTAGGGAACCAGCCTTATTTGTCATTGTGTTTTAAAGCTGAAATGTTGTATTATAGAAAGCTTACCAACATCCTTCATGACTACAGAAGGAACCGGAATCCTGAATTTAGCGTAAACCGTAACATGCATATAAACATGTTTATACCTCTACATAAATATAGACGTATTTACACCATATGAGGGATCATCATCATATGGGATGACTCTTCCCATGTAGTCCCCATTCATCCCTGCACACTTCCTCACATAAAATTGGGCAAACTTTAGGAGAATCCTTGCATAGCAAGCCAGCCCAGCTATCTCCCTGATGTGAAGCTCCAGTGTCATGCTATGCCACAGGTATTCTGTCTCCTTCCTTCTGGTGTTTGTGGAAGATGGGTGTGTACTGTCTTTGGCTGGTTCCTTCCCTGCTGGGCACAGTGTACCATGGCACACACTTGTGTAAAGTAGAAAGTGGCGTGTATCAGTTACTCTTTACATTGCTGTGACCAAGTACCTGACAAGCATCTTGAGGCAGGAAGATGTCATTCTGGCCCACAACTGGAGATATCAATCCGTCATAGCCAGAATCATGATGGCAGGGGCAGTGTACAGATGTGGCAGTGCAGGGGGCCTGCTCACATCTTTGTGGATCAGGAAGCAGAGAGTGAATGCTAATACTCTGTTCATGTATTCCTCTTTCCCTCCTGTGTGGTCTGAAACCTCAGGCTATGTGATAGTATCACCCACATTCAGATTGTGCCTTCATGTCTCAGTTAGACTCTCGGAAGCTTCCTCATCTTCAGAGCTATGTTTCTTAGGGGATTTCTAAGTCTATCTAGGTGATGACCTATGAACCATCACCTGGTACTGGTGATATTTGTCTATCTCTTCTGCTACCCAACACCCACTCATCCTGGAGTCTCTCCGACTCTCTTATTGATGCCCTCCCTGTGAGATGTTTACTCATGGGGGTCATCCACTTTACTCAGGGGCCAATTTAAATGAGAAATTTCCTCCCAGATATGAGCCAGAGATGTTTCTGGTCAGCTATCTATATATCCTGAGACCTAGGCAAGTTCACATATCAACCTATCTCCCAAGATCATGAAGACTAGCTAAAATCTAACAGGTGGGAGCTGATGTCTGCCTCTCCACAGGTGCTACTCAGGCTTTCTCAAGACACATGTATAGAGGATGAGAGAAGAGGCAGAGGGGGAGCTCTGTGATGACCCTAATTCCACTTCTTGGTTGTGGAGAGAAAAGCAACCTGTTGTACCAGACATCATCAGACTTTTCCTTAGCAGGAGAACCACAAGAGCTTGCATGGGCTCAGAAAATGAGGTGTCAAAGACCCAAGGAACACAAAAATGATTTATGCCACACTTGATGGGGAAGTGAGGAGTGGTGTTGTGTGTGTGTGTGTGTATGTGTGTGTGTGTGTGTGTTTGACACAGGTGAGGAAGAAGTCAAAATACACAGGTGTCTCAGGATGTGTTTTATTGTATTGACAAAGATGACTAACTGAAGTTGCCAGAACATACCTTTCCTCAACTCTGTGAGGGTTTGTATTTATGCTAGGAGGTTATAGCTGTTCTTACCAAGACTCAACGGGCAGGAATACCCTCTGCTACTTGGTTTGCACATGGGTGATGATATGGTTTGTCCTAAGAATCAGAGCGTGACCATTTTCCTATTCTTCCAGTGAGAGGAACCTTCAGTGGAGTGGCTTCAGGTTTCATATACAGGTCCTAGAGCCTGGCTGACCTCTGGATCCTCAATTCTGGGTGTTGATACCCAGGCTTCATCTAAGCCTTGCCTCTCTGTGAATGGACCTGTAGAGAGTCTGCAGTAGACTGTTCTGGTCCTGCCATGAGGGGTTGTGGGAGGGCTTACCCTCAGCACCCATGTTCCTGCCTCTGCTGTTGATACAGAGTCCGGGCTCCAACTTAGCTGTGTGCACTAAAACAAGCAGAACTGAAACCTCCTGGGACAGGCACGAGTCTTTTTCCTTCATCTCCTCTCTCTTACTTCTTCTCTGGTTTTTGCTTCTCTTTTGTCCTCCTCCTCTCTCCCCCTCATCTTTTTCCTCCTCTTCTTCTTCTCCTATTCTTCCTCCTTCTCCTCCTTCTCCATCCCTTTCTTTCCTCCCTTCTCCCTCTCATCCCCTTTTTCCTCTTCTTCCCCTTCCTTGCACCTGCATTTCACAAATAATGAAAAGGTCATGGTTTCCCACAAACCCTTTGCATCTCACAAGCTCATGTGGCTTTGATTTTTTTCTCATGGAGTCACTATATTTGAAGCCTTTTCTTCAATCAATTGTAGACATAGAAGAGAGTACTCTCTTGTAAAATATTTGGAATTTTTTTTTTTTTAAAATTATTCCAAAATGGAGTAAATAATGACAAAAGATGTATCTCTGTTAGAAAGAAATGTAGACAGCCCTTGGGAACCAGAGCTTGTGTGGCCTCTTGCCTGTAGCAATTCCTGGTTGAATTCTGCTTTTGAGCACTCACCTGTGAACACCCATGGGAGGAAGTTATGCTAGCATTTCCATATCATCCCATTCTCAGCAGTAAAAGGTCTCTTTTTTTAAAAAGTATGGGCTAAGCAAGAAGGAATCATGGGGATGAATATAGTGTTTATGGCTTGAATTAAAAGACCAAGCCTGGCACACAGCGCAGCTATCAATCAATACAGAGTGTGTGTTGTCAGCAGCTTGATTCAGAGTTGGGTGAGGTAGATGTCTCTGTGTGGAGTGTCATCAACATCAAAGCCACTTTTCTGTGTATTGCTTTTCTCGTCCCCCACAAATCATGTTGCAGGAGATTGATGGTAATTGAATAAATTGCTGTGTGTACTTTAAGCTGGGCTTGTTGCAGGCTGAATAGATTTATTAGATGATCAGTTTGATTTTTTTTTTCTCATGCCGTGCTCCTGGAGCACTGCTCTCCAACAAAGGCAGAGCAACCTCCTCAGGGCTGAATGAGCAGGCATTCATCAGGCATTTGTCTGGAGGGTGCATGGTGACGTCTGTCATCAGAGAGTCACCAGGGAACCACTGATGGCCTCTATGGCTGAGAGAGTCTCTGGGATCTCTTTGCTTGAGTTCTTCATGCTATAATGCCATTCTGATACAACTCTGTTACTTGATTCTGACCTATGTAATTCCCTTGTCTTACAAATGGAGAGATAAATGCTTTCCCAGTGATGGGAGCTTTGCTTGTACAGCCATCTTTGGTCATCTCCGTTCCTTAGGAGATATTTGCAGAATGTTGTAGATGGGCATTTTGTAATACCAGCATGTTTGAACTCTTACTTATGGGGCATGAACAGAAGTCAATCAGGGTCACACAGTCCACCAAGATCACTTTGTAGATGATGTAATTTGGCAGAACCTAGGAACCATATATCACCAATATTATCACTCACAGACTGCCAGTAGCATTGAGGAAGGAGGGGTGTTTTAAAACATGAAATCTATGTATCCTAGGATGCTGTATTGATTACTTTCATGTTACTGTGGCAAAATACTGGGTAAAAGCAACTTAAGGAAGGAAGGAAGAAGAAAGGAAGGGAGGGAGGGTTTATTTTATCCCACAGTCCCCAGATACTGTCTGTCATGACAGAGATGTCATGACAGCAGGAGCAATAGGTAGTGGGACACTATATAGTATTAAGAATCAGATCGTAGTTAAGAATCAGAGAGCAATGGATTCTGGTGCTCAGCTTGCTTTCTCCTGGTTATTTATCCAGGACCCCAGCCCGTGAGTGCTACCAATATTCAAGGTAGGTCTTCCCAATTCAGTTAAACCCCTCTGGAAACATGCTCAAAGGCATACAGAGACTCCTAGGTGGTTCTCTAGCCAGTCAAGTTTACAAAGATTAACAATTACCAATGTCTTTAAACCATAGTTTCTGGTGGCAACAATAGACGATATGTCAGAACTTAACATCCATGTGAGCTACATTGTCTAAGTAGTTTTTATCTACTGTTCTACATGATAATGGGCATGGAACCATGAGAGCTTGAGATATGTGATAAATTGAGCAAGGAAACTGACATAAAGACCCTGATGAATGAGCTCCAGTGGGTGTGAGCTGGTCAGCAAGGCCACCACAAGGAAGAATTTGGAAGGAGCTAGAGAAAAATATTGCCCTTCACTGAAATCAGGGCTCCTGTGGCTTAACAGGGCACCCCTTTCTTCCAGAAGCAATGTTGATCTATGCAATGCCTTTCTTCCATCAGCTGTCATGACAAATGAGCCCAAGTCCACAATAGTGATGAACATGGTTGCCCTTTTAAGAAAAGAATGTCTTTAAGCTGCTTAGCACATTCAATGTCTTAGTCCCCTGGTGATTTGTTTTGTTTCATTGTGTAGACTGTGACACATTAGATGGCCATGAAATTAATGTATCAGGTTGTGTTTAACTTAAGAAAATAAAATGCAATCAAAACTGTACCCAGTGCATGGTTGCTGGTAGATTAAATGGTTGTATTTTCCAGGTGTGTCATGGATAATGTGATGTTTGGTCATGTGTTTGTTTCCGTGTGTAGGAGAGAAGACGACGCATTTACTGCATTGCAATATAAAAGCATTTCTTTTTATTTAAATGTATTTATTCTTTGAGTGTGATATACATATATACAATGTATGTTGATCATACTCACCCCTCACTCCCTTCTACTTTTCTTAATACCCCCTCAACCTCATCTTCTCTTTTTTGATTTTTGTTTTTTTGTTTTTTTTTAACTCACTGAATCCAGTTAGTGGTACCCTTATGAACATGGGTGTAGTATGAGCAATCTACCAGGGACCACACCCCTGGTGAAAACTGGCTCTCCCTTCACCAATAATGATCAGCCATGGCCCCACAGGTAGGGATAGGACCTCATGAACCCTTCTCCATCTATATTCCAATGTTGACTGGGTTGGACAGGCTACAAAATGTATTTCTCATAGCTTACCACAGGCACAGAGTTTGAAAGCCTTGGAGAGGAAGTGGATACTGATACCAAAACCTGAGGCAGCGGGGTCTTCTGCACTCCCCCAGGAAAGGCCAGTCTTCTGAAACATCCCTTGGCAGACTCCTGGGGAATTAGATGTCAGCCTCTGGAATGTTCTATGTTGCTGTTTGTATATGCCTTAGGCCTTGCGTCACATTGTTTGGGTTGATTAGATGATTTAACCTAAGGATACGACCCACAGTGAAGATTAGATTCATTGTTGGATATATTGAGCAAGTGAAGTCAACCATATAAATATTACTTGCTTATGTGAGCAAACCCAGGGACAGTCCTGGTCAGAGAGGATTAGGTAAGCATCCTTGCTTTTTGCACAATTTAAAGAGGATTAATTTGGCCATGTGACTTCACTAGCATCTATCAACTTCCCACTGGTTCACTTAGAGTACCTCATGTGCATTTTCTTTTTCTTGATTTTAGCCTGTATCCCTTTGCTTTAAGGCATCACAGATACAGGTATGACCCAGAGAAGTCATCTTTTATGACCCCTGTGAATCTGGGGAACCACCAAGGCAGGGTTCTAGAATGACAACATGGATGCTAAAACAGGAATTGAGGGCTGGAGAAGGCTTTGGAGACAGAGACACCAAAAGGAACCGTAAGATTTAGCTAGAATATGGAGCCCTAGGCTGGAAGCGAATCTACATGAAATGAAGTATTTTGTGACCAGGAGAAAGATATCATGCTTTACTTTCTGCATCAACAGTGATCTTGTTTAATCATCATAGGCAAATATAACTAGGTTAGGACAAAAGGAACTAAGTATTTGAATAGTCTGCAAGTGCCCATTCGGAGCCAACAGCGTGAATGTGGAGCAAAATCATAAAGGTATATTGGTCAATTTCCCATTGCTATAAAGAAATACTCAGGTTGGGTAGCTTATAAAGAAGAGTTTATTTGGCTCATCATTCTGGGGGTACAGGGATTTAATACCCACTGGATTGCTCTGTGGAAGACCTCCCAGAGGAAGTGACCTCAGTAGTGGAATTGTGTGTGCAGTGGAGAGATTGAATGGTAGGATGAGAAGCCAAACAACGATTCAGGAGTCAGGCCTACAATAGCAACTCTCTGTAAGAATTAACCCTGGTTCCAAGCAAACTCTTCCTATACAGCATCCCAAGACCTAACCACCTCCCACTGAGCCCCACCCCTTAACAGTACCACTACCCTTCACATGCTGAGGACTGAGATTCCTGTGTGCAAACCCCTGGGAGACACATCTATATTCCAACCTTTGCACAAAGGAACTTCTAGCTTTCCTGACATCATTGTTCTATCGTCTGACTACTGATTTTAGTGGTATTTAATCTTTAAATCATTTTTAATTTGATATATTGTAAACAAGTGAGATATGTCTTCAGAGTCCACATGAAGGACAATCAATATAAAAATCACAATCCAGGGTCCTCAGTAGGAGCTTGGCAGAGGCTTGCCCGCTCAAGCTGCTTCTCAGCAAGGATTCTTCTTCTGTTTCCCTATGTGGTTTGGGAAAATAACACAAAAGAGATTAGTCGTTAAAGCTTTGAAATTTAATTATGATGAGGGAGTTCTAAAGGAAATTAAACATAGCATGATTACTTTTGAAAAATATAAATTCAATAGACAATATTGGCGAATAATTCTTTCCATACTGCTAGCTCATGTTCCCTGTCATCAGGGGGTAAGAAAGAATTTTGAGAGCCATTATTAACTAATAAAGGCTTCTAAATTTTCATGTCACTTCTGTTTCTGAATATTTTTGCATATAGTAATATCCTTGAATCTCCAGGTCTTACTGATTAGGACAGCCTGTTTGAAAACTAGAATCCTGCTATATCTTCTGCTTTGAAGGGAGACTTTTCAGGCTTGTGGCTGAGGAGGGGTTGAGGTTGGAAGACAAGAGATGGGTGACCCATCCTACCCACACCTTCCTACTTAAGCTGGAGTAGCCATGAGATTCCACAGTAAAGATGTGGTAATCTCTAAGGATGGTGGTCCCTGAAGGCCACCAGTAGGTCTTCACTCTTCTAAATCACCCCTGCTGACAAAGATCTCTCTCTCAAAAGCCGTGACATTCCACCACGATGTCTGTGACAGATCACCTGTCTTGTGCATACTGGGTTTTTCTTTTCCCATTGTGCAAACACCCCAGGCTTCGATGAATACATTTTGGCTCATACCACAATGTGATCTGAAAAAGACATCCTTCATTCTCTTTACATTGCAGGGTCACTTTTTCTTGGGTACCCTTACCTCTCTCCATGGACACATTGTACTTGCCTATGAATTTAACAGCTATCTTGTGATCCACCATTCCCACTGACCTTGGTCTATGAATCTGATTCAGTTTCCATACTTCCCTTATTCCTGGCAGTTAAATCTCTCCTAACGCCATCTTCTCGCTGGAAAAGCTGCACATCCTTACAGCATTCTGTCTCTTCGACACTTGTTAATACCAAGATGGCAAGTAAGTTTAAGCAGAGTGTCCTTTGGAAGGTTCCATCTCTGCTGGAGTACACAGACTTCCCTCCCCAGCCTCCAGCTGCCCTGTGGGGAAATGCCCTCTCCAAAAACTCTATCTGAGTTCCATTGTGCCTCTGGAAGCCATTGTTCTTGGTGCCATCTTGCCAGCTGTAACTATCTCAGAGTATCTGAGTGTCCCTACACCAGGGGACATAGAAAATAACAGAAGCCCTTGCCTGTCTCCTAGAGTATCTCAGAGGATGACTGATCTGATGGGCACTCCACCTACCCACTGCTGTTTTCAGCACTGGCCACAACAGGATTTTTCTAGTTCAAATCCTGTTTGTGGGACTTCAGGGTAAAACCCATTACACACACACACATACACACACACACACAGACAGAGAGAGAGAGAGAGAGAGAGACAGAGAGACAGAGAGAGACAGAGAGAGAGAGACAGAGAGACAGAGAGAAAGAGAGAGGTGCACACACATACTCCTGGAAAGGATACAGTACCTTTTTCATATCTCAGAGATGGTGTGTGTGTGTGCTTCTCTGTATGAGAGTGCGCGTGGTGTGTGTGTGTGTGTGTGTGTGTGTGTGTGGTGTGTGTGTGTGATGGAAATAGGAAAACCCTAACCTTGAATTCTGGGCTTTTCCATTCCTGACATTTTTTTGATTTATCCCCCAGGGATAGCATATCCTTCACCACAGGCTCTGCCTTCTCTCATCTCCTACAAAACCATGAAATGACTTCCCAAGGGGAACCAGGGACCCATGATATGTGATAAGAGAAACATCTCCCCTTACCTGTACCAATGTCTAGTCAAGACTGGCTGCTCCCAGCACATCTGTGAGTAAATCGGGGTTTTTTCAGCAAAACTCATGACCTGCAGATGTCACAGATATTTTCATATTATAATGATAACTTCAGAGCACTTGAAATTGAATTTATTCTTGTGGTTGGTTTGAGATCTAGTGGTGTTGAGCCATACACATCTTATGACTTTGGAGTAGAGACAGATGCTCAGGCCACTGTGGTGATCCATCCTGGACAGTCCCAAGCTTCCCACAGTCACCAAGCACAGAGCTTCAAGTACTCAGTCAGGCAGTAGGTTCAAATCAATGCCTTTGGTGGGTGCAGGATTCCTGGGGAGCAGGCTTACTGTTCCTTATAGAGCCAGTCACAAAAATGGGCATTCCTCATTATGTCTCATCTTTACCAATGAACTCTGTACTTAGAGCCAAATGGAACATCAGAACTGGATGTCCATCTTGGCAGCCTGTATCCTTGTCAACGGCAACCCATAGTCAAACATTAGCATATCTAAGACAAACAACCCCTGCTCTGATGCTTAAAGAAACATATTTTAGCTTTGCTATGGTTTTCTTGTGTGACATTAGGAATTATCAATAAAAACAATTGCATTTTATTTTGCAGATTTATGACCATGTTTCAGGATAATACCTTTCTCTTTCATCTGACATATTTTAGTAGTTAACACATTAGAAGAGAAGCTTCTGAGAGAGAGAGAGACTTTCGACTTAGTATCCTGAGAATTCATTGGTTCACCCCTCCCCTGGTCTGAGGAAAGAAAAAATGTTGAATATTTTTCTAAGCAGCTCTCTTTCTCATCTCTCCTCTTGTAGGGCATGAACACAACTCCCCTTTCTCTTCATATGCTGCATCTTCTCCTGTTATGTCTTACCTCCTTTGCATCTTCTCCTGTAATCTTATCTCTTTTCCTGATGCCTTTCCTTGCTGTGATAGTGCATTGCGGGCACATTCTTCGTGCCCTGGGCATTGTTCCTGAGTCCCAGGCACCAACACCATTTATTGCCATTAGCCTATGTGTCCCCTGTGTTCCGGGTCTCCCTTTATTATTTTGTGGTTCTATTAAATTGTTATTCCTAAAAATCTTCAAAGAATGGGGACAGACTTTGGGGTTCTGTCCCTGGAGCCCCTTGTCTCTCATATTAACTGTTGTCCTGTGGAATCTTTCGACACAGGTAAGTGTCCGACACCCTTCCCTTTATCTCTAGAACACATGGATACCTGAGAGTTGTTTTCTTTTTAAAGTGTTCTCTCTCTGATTCCCTTCCCCTATTTTGTCCCTCTGCACTGGGATTCACTGGAAAGAATGTCTTGCATTCTGACCCTGTGGTCTTGTTTCTATTATGAAGAAGATCAAACTTAATCCACTCAAGGCCTCTTAGGAAACCAGTATTCTTATTTAAATTTAGTCTGCTTTCTCTTTGGCTGCCCTCTTAGTCTTCATTGCCAGATCTAAGCTTTCCAGAGGAGGCCTAGCCTTGTGCCTCTGCCTGCAACATCTTCATAGGTCTTTGATACAGTTATGTCTGAGTCCTCGAATTCTTCTTACAGGTTAAGCCAACAGTTGCTTGGATTCCTCACTTGATGAGTTTCTAGCAAAGAAACACCCATTCGTGCCCATATATCTATTTGTTTGTTTCGTCTTTAAAACTCTATGGGATTTGCTGTGAACTGGAGGCATTGTCACACAGCCCTCTTCTTACTTAGTGCCCATTCTTATGCACACAAGAGCAAGCACCCTTTCTGATGAGCAGTCACTTCTTAACTTCTCTTTGAACGTGTTTTTGGGTCCCCTTGCTATGTGAATGGAATTGATAAGATGTGAGGTCATCTGTAAACATGGTTGTAGAGACACAAACAGAACAGCACTGCCCTGGTGCTGTGGGTGCAGAGTTCCTGATACTGTGGGACATGAGCCCTGCGATTCTGATCCTGGGATTTGTGCCTATATCAAATTATGGTTTCCTAACTAGCCAAACAATGCAGGCTTTTCTCCTGTACCTGTTGTCAAGATGAATAGGTTTCTTTCCCTAAATTTCACCGTCCACTATTTTTCCTTAAAGCCTGAAATTTATGTAGACATTATCTCTGAAAACAAGGAAAGGGTTCTGTGACTCATGGTGGCTTCCACAGAACTGGAAGCATGGAAGAGTCTCATGTGTTCCAATGTACTGAGAGGAACTGAAGTTCTAGGAAAGGGTGAGATTGTTTAAAGTCATTTAGGAAGAGGAAATGGGTCTATTTGACTCTTAGTAAACCCTTATTTCACCTTTATACATCATGGGTAGTTATGCTTCTTTCTTGTACCCAGGATCCCTAGAGCAAATTTACAGTGAGCTTCTGCATTAGTTATTATTCTGTTGCTGGGATAAAGCACCATGACCAAAAACAGCTTATGGGAGAGTTTATTTTAAACTTACAGTTCCAGAGGGATAAGAAACCATCATGGCAGTGAGACATGGCAACAGATAGACCAGGAGGCTGAGATCACATCTTCAACCACAAGCACAAGGCAGGAAGTGAGAACTGGAAGTAAAAGAGAAGCTCTCCAAGTCCATCCTCTGACATTCTCTCCCCAGCAAGGCTGCAACTCCATCCTAAACAGCGCCATCTACTGGGGACCGGCTGTTGAGATGCCTGAGGCTACTAGGACATTTCTCCTTCCCTCCCTTCCTGTCTCCCTTTCGAGTGTGTGTAAGAGTGTGAGTGTGTGAGTGTGGGTGTGCGTATGTGTAGTCATCAGTCTATCTTTCTGTTGATTTGAGTCAAGATGTAGTTTGTATTAGGGGGTGGGGGGGATTACATGAATGAGTGAACAAAGGCCAGAAGTCGAATCCCCTGGTATTAGAGCTGTACAGTAGTTATGAAACTGAAGAGATTTCAGCTTGTGCATGTCAACCAGACATGGGTGCTGAGAACTGAATATGGGTCCTTTCTAAGAGCAGCAAGTGCTCCTGATCAGCTAGTATCTCTTGTCTTGTCTCTGTTGCTCTACACATTGCAAGCTTACTAGCACTTAAGCTTCTAAGTGTCTAAAACAATATCTTTCTTCAGTGGTAAAAATAAAGAAACTGAGTTTAAATATCTCGCCTGCAGCACTTTTGAGGCCGTGAGTTGTGATTTTTTTTTTTTTTTATTCTTCCCTCTGTGAATTAGTCTGATTCCGGGTTCTGTCTTTCATGGGCAGCTGAGATATAGAAAGAGACCAGCTCAGATAGCTTACATGCACCTCGTACCCAAGGCATCGCTTTTGACCCTTATTCATGGAGCAAGATCGGAAATGACAGATGTCCCACGTCTACTAGATATTTTACAAGATCTGTTTCCCCCTCTAGAATAAATTTCTGAACAGACCTATTATACTCATGGACATTTGCAGCATTCCAGTGTGCACAGGAAACCAGTTATGTACAGTAAGGCAATGTGTGACAGAAGCATGTGAGCACACCAGCTGTACCACTCACCCATACCCTCCAGGGAGTAGCTGGGAACCCTGAGAGTCTAAAGTCCTGACAGCCATGTTACTGGTGAGTGTGCCTAGCCATCTGAAGCCACAGAACCAATTATACCCCAAGGCAGAAAGAAACCAAGAAACAGTCTATTTATGAATGATATTCAAAACTGAAACATCATTCTGTTGGTTCTGTCTTCCCGTGCAAACTTGATTTGAGTCTAGATGCAGACATTTGAAAATTCCTGCAGTCAATGAAAAGACACACCAAAGAGTCAGTGAATAGGCCAGGTGAGAAAGGTGGCCTTCTCAGCCAGCTCAGGAGTCAGAGAGGCAGCAGTTGCCCTGGAGTGTGGAAGGTCCATTGGGAAGAGATTTCAGTTTATGCATAGTCTGTTGGTATGCTTTCGATAACACACCACATTTAAGTGTTTGCTGGACCAATCATGGTGTGACATTAATGCTGAAGCCTCCAGGGACTTCCTGCCAAGACCCTCAAATTCTCACCTGGAGCAACTCTTAGTCATCAAGATGATGTCACAGATGGATAAATGACTGAGTTAATAGTATAAGTAGTCAATAGCTCATTCTGGAGAGCCATGTAGGACTGCTTCTAAAGTGTGCAGAGAAGCACACAGCACAGCAGGCTTCCAGACACTGTAACGAGAACCATGCAATATCACGACAAAGAGGACCTTGGATAATAATATATTTAGATGCACAGACTTGTATGAAATAATTCCAAATGTGTAAAAAATTATTCTGCTACCTTCTTTTCAGTAGCATTGGTATCAATCTACTCTGGGAAGATAAACCACCAGGAGAGTTTTCTTCCGATAGTAAGTGGTATTGTGCAATACTAGTTTCTCTAAGATGCTTAGCTTCCTGGGAATAGATGGCCTTATAGTAAAATATTTTAAGATCCTAAAGGAAAGCCCTTTCTCTGTTCACCTTATTAATCTTGCAGTGGAGTCAGAGTATTTTCAGCCCTGAAGGTCGGGATGCACAAGAGGGCTCAGTGACCACCCTACCTCTGTGCCCAGTACTTTTCCATGCTGACTCAGCATCACTTAGCAACACATTCTGCACCGGCTCTAGAGGTCCTCACCATCCTATTGCCTCAGCAAAGGATGCTGGGAGAGCAGTGGGACAGGATGAACATTCTCCCCATTTTACTTCCTCCTCTGAACATCACAGACCTTTTGGTGTGAGCTTCACTCAAACATAGTGTTTCTTAGGAAGCTCTAGAACACGAAAAGCCACAGGAAATGGTGAAGCCATTTGTGTTCTCATGACTGAACGAACCATTAGTAAAAGGTAAATAACAAGTGACTTTTGAAACACAGTAAGGGGTTCATGAGACCAGTTGATTTCTTTAAATATTTACAAAATTATGCCTTCTGAGGGACTACTGGCAGCTAATGGCTGTTGGAGGAGGGACATATTTCCTCAGTGGTGTTGCCACGGTGGCAGTAAATAGCGTGCTACCCATGCTCATGCAGTGGTTCTAATTAAGCTCAGGGGGTCACACACACACACACACACACACATGGGAGGATATGATGTCCCATGGAGCCTTTTGGGGTAAAGAAAGTTTTCAGTGGAGGAGGATGGGAGAAGGCAGTGATATGAAATGTCTAGAATTCATTGTATACCTATGAGGCTGTCAACAATAGACAAATTAATTTTAAAACTTCAAACCAGCCAGTAGAGGTTCTGGGCTGCACTTCAGGTAAGACTATCATGACATCACTTGGAAGTTCAGTTTCACAGCTTCTTGGTATGTGCTTCCCTGGAGGTACATCACAGAAGAAAGCGTAAAACAATGGGTGGAGATTGTCCAGCTAACTACCCCACTCAGAGATTCACCAGGAACCTCAAGATCTAACACCTTCAACAGAGTAGCTTTACAATTGCTAAATAAGAGGGTGCATGAAAGAACTGGAACAATACAGCTACCCACCCTGCCCAGCTGAGACTGCTTTTATTAACCTGCAGGACCTTGGTTCACAGTCTCCCCTTTTGGGAGCTCTGGATCTCTTAATGTCCTGGCTCTCTGATGAATCTCTAGGTCACAGGAGAAGATACATATTTTTTTTAAAAATAAAATCTTGAAGATAAATTGTAAATCTGTTTTTATTTTTCCGAAATGAATCAATAAGCTTCTGAAAAATGAACTCTCATAGAAGCCAAGTTTAGATGCATCAGCCCAGGTCGCTCTCCAGGGTCCTGAATTTATTTGTCACTTTTCTCTGAGAGTCAGCTCTCCCCACATCCTCTTCCAGCTCCTTGTTTGTTTGTTGTTCGCTTGTTTGTTTTTGTTTTGCTTTTCATTTTTTTTTTTAATTTGTAACAAGGAAATCCAATCCAGTCTCAGTAAGTCTTGTTTTAAATAACCTAAGAATATCCTCACCTCCAGTTGAGACCTCACTGCTCCCCCATCACCTCTAGCCTCTAGCCAGCTCTGTATCCCACCCACCAAGGGCCCAGTGGATACAATAAGGCTTAAAACAATCCAACCCCCTCTGAGCTATAAGTTGTGTGCACATGAGCCCAACTGTATAATTCATTCTCAGAATGTCATGATGAAACATTAAGGCTATGACCAGCCCTCCTTATCTTCTGAATATCTGATTGTTCAATAAATAAGAAGGCAGAATTGGCTCATAGGCTCATATAGTGAGTTAATTTTAATTCTTCCAAAGCATGGAAAGACTTATAAACAGGCAGTCTTCATTTTGGTAAGAATCAGTCTACCAGGCTATCTTACTGCCCACGCGACCAGCTGGACAGAGAAATGCTGTGAACTGGAGGAAGGGTGGCTCTTAGGCAGTTGGGGCTCTTGGACTGAATGAGCCTGCATTTCTGAGCTCCCACAGCACCCCCAAGTGGTAACATTCAGCTCAAAGTTGCTCCTTGTCTGGGGCTTCCAGGTGACTCCTGTGGCTTTATTTCTTCTGCACATGTTTGGTTGCTTTTCACAGATGACTGAATTCATCAGAGGGACATCAACTTGAAAGCTGAGAAAGCAGTGTGTGCATTGGATGTTGTCTTGTAATGAAGGAGGTGCTATCCCAAGAGAGGCTGCTGGTGGAGTTGGGGCAGGAAGAAGCACAAGGAAAGGAGAATAAAGAAGGAGATGTGAGACTGTGAGAGATGGATTTATCTCTCTCCTGCCTCACACACTTTACATGGGTGAATACAAAGAACAAACAACACATAGGTACAGCCCAGCAGCCACAAAAGAAAAGCCCAAAGGACATAGGATTGAATCCTATAACCCAACTTCCCTACCATCCTTTTTTAATACCAGATGCTCTGGAGGGTCTTTGAAAGACAGATTGTGCATGTTGACTCTTCTTTGTGGCTTGGTCGCTTATGACAACAGTCAAGGTCAACAAATATGAAATAAGGGGCGAAATTCACATTTAAGGTAAAGACCTTAAACATCCTCTCCCATATGCAATTCTAAAATGAAGCACTACTGAGGAAATAATAAAAAAATATATATGTGTTGAAGAATAGTTTCTTCCCAGATGCATTGGATATGGTAGTCTATGCATATCCACCCAACCTGGGATTTTTTTTTCTTGTTTTGGATACTCATTCAGATAACAGATGTCTGAAGGCCTGCCTGGGCTTCCTGCTGTTTGCTGGCAGGACATTTCAAGACTGTGCTGTCTTCTTGTGGCTATCAGCAGTCTTAACATAGCAAATGTGTTCAATTTTTAGACCTGTAGCATGAAAACTGTGACTTACAAAATACTGGGCTACATGCATAGCTATGCCAGGATATGTGTTCATAAGCCACAGGTTAGACATGCATTTCAAATTAGATTTTATGACACCATGTCAAGGTTTATATCATAGATTTCTCTTTCAGGGCAAAAGGCTTATATGTCTGAAAAGTCTGGAGTGCCGGCAAGTGTAAGAGATTTTATTTTTATATATCTTACTAGCTGCTTATGGAATTTCATTCTTACACACAATGTATTTTGATAATATACACTACCTTAATTCCTCTAAGATCCTTTTAACCCTCATAACTCCAAGTCTGTAGGAGAGTGATCTGTGCTAGGAAACTTGTGTGGTTGGGCAAGTTCAGAGTTTCTGGCACCCAGGCACCCACTGGAGAAGGTAGGCGACTCCCTGTTCCCTACCAGATTCTAGGCCTGGAAACACATGCCACGCTTCACACATAGGAGCTGTGACCTGTGGCCATGTAGGCCCAGAAAAGAGTTCTCCATGCTAATGAGGTATCTGAAGGCCCTGAGGGTTTAGCCAATAAGCTTTCCTTCTCAAACACTCCTTCCTCCAAAAGGTATTTAATCTCTGGTCCACCCTGAGAAGGTGATATGCACCCATTTTCCATGTTGAACAATCAATAAACAGTTTGGAACCAAGGACTGTCTCTTTCACCAGGAACCACCATGGAGAGCATGGAGAAAGCCTTCGCCTACATAGCTGAGTTTCCAAAGCCTCCCACAGAAGGTTCCTCTGTGCTCCCAGACAACCACTAATAAGCTAAGGACTTTTGCAGAAGAGCTAAGCTGGAAAGTTCCCCTCACCCTCAACCCCCACCTCCAGCCCTGGACTTGTCCTCAGCCCACGGGCATCTTCTGCTCATTCTTCTGTGACTTCCAGTGGCATCTAGATGTGCAGTAGTCTGAGAACTTCCAGCCCTGGCCTTGTCATAGGCCTGTGGACCTCCAACCCTGTTCTCAACTTCCTGTGACCCAGTGGCGTCTGGATGTCCAGGAGTTTGGAAGCCCCCAGCCCTGAACTCCTCATCATGGGGCCTGTGGATTTCTACCCTTTGTTCCGACCCCATAAGTTTCCAGCAGCGTCTGGATGTCTGGGAGCTTGGGCACTCCAGCTTCAGCCTCCCACATCATAGGCTGTGTTTCGCCATCCCCTGAGTGGTGTGTCAGCACTTCTCTCGAACTTAGCACCCAACAGAGGCAGGGCAGAACACAAGCTACACATGTCCTCTATTTTCATAGAACCCACTGATTCTGATTTGTTCTTCTTAATACTCCTAGGTGCAGAGCCATTCACTGGAACACTGGTTCTCAACCTTCCTAATGCTGTGACCATCATATTGTGATGACTACCAACCATAAAACCTTCATAACTGTAATTTTGCTACTGGTATGAATCATTATGTAGATATCTAATACACAGGTGGTCTTGGGTAACCCCTGTAACAATAATCATTTAACCTCCAAGGTTCTTGACTCACAGGTTGAGAACTACCACACTAGAGCTTAGTTGGGGTGGCTTAAATAAGAAATGTCCTGTATAATCTTGAGCGTTTGAGCACTTGGCCTCCAGTTGGTAGTGCTGTTTGGGGAGTTTTAGGTGGTGCGGCCACTGGAGGAAGTAAATCACTGGAAATGGGCCTTGAGAGTTAAAAACACCACCTCTCTTGTTCCTTTCTCTACTTTATAGCTTTTCTTCAAGGTGTGAGTTCTCAGCTTCCTGTTCCTGCCGTCATGCACACCTCTTTTTGCGTGCCTCCCCTCCATCATGGATACCCACCACTCTGGAATGACCATAAGCCTAAATAAACCCTTCCTTCCTCAAGTTGCTTCTAGTCATATTGTTTCATCTCAGCAACAGACAGGTAACTGATACAATGGTCAGCCTACCGGAGGACCGGCTCTTAAAGAAAACTGACCCCTCCCTGCAAAAATACCATCATTTGTTCATAGCCCCTAAATCTCAGGTAGAGGCACATGACTCCTCTGCCCTCCTTGCTAGAATGCTGGCTCCACCTCATGCAGATCTGCTGCAGACAGAGCATTTGTGAATTCCTGGGTTCAATGCTGTCGTGTCTGGAGGGCACTGTTTTACTCAGGTTCTCCGGGCCTCTGACTCCTACAGTCTTTTCATTCCTTCTTCCTCTGTGCTCCCTGAGCCTTGTGTGTATTGTGTGTGTGTGGTTGGTGGGGGGAGAGTGGTAAATATGTCTCATTTGCAGCTGAGCATTCTATAGATTATGCTAGACACTGAACAGTTGTGAGTTCCTGCAACCACTGCACAAAGAAACTTCTCTGATGAGATCTGAGAGTTGCTATGATTCCTGAGTACAGGTAGAAGTGGTTAAGGCCATGGTGCTATTCTCCAGTCATGTGCCTCCCCCACTGTACTCTGTCCTGTCTAGGGCTGGCACTCCTCTGGGCCTCATCAGCCCCATGCTAGCATACCCCCCAAACCTTGCTTCCATCCCTTAGAATATGAAGAGGCTTTCGACACTGAAAGCCACTTGCTTCTGTTGAGGGAGTGTACATAAACCAAGAGGAGGTCTTCAATGGGGGGGGGCAGTTTCCCCAGAATTAAGAATACTGGCATCTTAAATTCAGAGAGAGAAAAAACAAAAAAACAAAACAAATTAATTGTCTTGGAAGACTAACTACATGTGACGGTAGTATTTTCTGGAAGTTTGGGTAAGTTTCACCCTTACCCCTCCCCTTATGTAATACCTGAAGATATCAAGTGATCTCAAGATTTCAAGCACTGATAAGGCCCTCCACTCTTACCTCCCTTGTGGTCTGAATGAGGAAACTCAGGCCTGAGTCAAGCCTGCAGTGAGGAAGGAGTTCAGGTGCTGGTGCTCAGATCCAGAATCTCTGTGCTGGATGGAGAAGGCCCTGGCTCCAGGTAAGCAACCTCAAACTTTAGGTTTGCATGGCTGCAAACATGTGTCTCTTCTTGTGGCCACAAGGGGGCTGCAGTGCTCTGAGAATCACATCCTTAAACAGTTATGTTCAGAGACCGAAAAACAGGGAGAGGTGCTAGACTGAGTAGTGTGTATGAAAAAAAAAACAAAAAACAAAAAAGTAGCCCCTAGATTACTAGGAAAGAAAAACTGTTCATGAAAGCTATCTAGAAAATACATTCTCTTAAGTAAGAGGGGCATTGTCTTAGGGTTTCCATTGCTGTGAAGAGACACCATGACCAAAGCAACTCTTATAAAGGCAAACCTTTAATTGGCACTGGCTTACAGTTTCAGAGGTTTAGTCTATTATCATGACAGCAAGCATGGCAGCAAGCATGGCAGCATGCAGGCTGACTTGGTGCTGGAGAAGGAGCTGAGAGTTCTACATCTTGATCTGAAAGCAGCAGAAAGAGACTGGATTCCTCACTGCATGGAACTTGAGCATAGGAGATCTCAAAGCCTACACCCACAGTGGCACACTTCTTACATCAAGGCCAACCTCCTCATAGTGCATGGGTCAAGCATTCAAATAACTGAATCTATGGGGGCCAAACCTATTCAAACCACCACAGACACCTACCTTAACTTGAGAATAGACATTCTGCTTGGTGGACAGATGGGAAAACACATGTGGCAGGTTGTCAGCTATCAATATGAAACGATGATCATATGAGCCATGTTCATTTCTTGTTTGGAAAGCAAAACCAAAAGGTTTGGTTTTCTTCAAAGTATCCATCCAAAAGGCTTCCCAACAGCTTTCCAGAGCATTCTGCACACTGCAAATCTAGGGACAGTGAACCATAGATGCTATCTTTTTAGAATCATGAAAAACTAGGTCTGATAAATACCAGAAAGAAGGCATCCTTATGAACTAAAACTTGAAGAATCTATGATGGGGAGAGAGCAGCCAAAGGCTTCTCCAAGCCTCGTCCTTTGGAGGGTCCAAAGTGGAATTGAGTTGAGCATGGTGATGAATGGGATTTTCTCAAAGATGGAGGAAAGGGGGCTGGAGAGAGAGCTCAGCAGACAGAAGGACCTGCTGATCTTTCAGAAGACCCTGGTTCATTTCCCAGCATCCACATGGGCTCATGACTCCTTGAAATTCCAGTTCTAAGTGTCTGGCACAATCTTCTAACTACCATGGTCATATACACTCATGTGTGTGTGTGTGTGTAGTGTGTGCATTAGAGTACACTGCGCACACACACTCACACACACACACACACACTATTTTAAAAGTGATCAAAGACAGCAGTGTGAGGTAGAAGAGCATGAGTGGCTTCTGGTGAGCCTCTTCTGGTAGCCACATAAGTTAATTTTAGACATTTTATCAGTCCACTTTCTTTCAAAATAGAAACCAAGGCTGGGTGTGGCTTATTCCTCGGATGCTCTGCACATCCGAGATGCCATCATCTTAAGTGACTGTTTTGTACTCTGTGGAGAACTTCCTGCAGGTACTTCTAGTACTTCTATATTTTGTCTTAGAATACTTCCACAACTTCTGTGTTCTATTCTATGCTGTATCTTGAATGTGATAATTTTATGTTACAGAGATAATTGCCTATTTAAGAAAGATAGTTAATGACAACTGTACTGGGAACCCCAGTACCCCTGACGTCACCCCTTGATGTCACCCCTGATGTCACCCCACTCATGTCCATCTCATTTAGAGTTGATCCTGGCTGAGTGGTATCAGAACCCTGAAAGGCACCTGTTAATATGACTTTATTCTGCCATGGCTTTACCCCCAAAAGCTAGACTCCTTCAAAGCCCTTTGCAAGCATTCATTTACTCAAGTTTCCCCACAGAGATGGAAAGGGCTCTGTAGAAATGATGCAATTTGAGTATTGTTAGGTTATAAAGCAATGTAATGGTAGTGACTGTGGGTGGGATGCTGAGGGGACTGAGGTAATAGGCCTATCAGGAGCTCAAATCAAGAGGCAGGAACAAATGGAACCCACCTCACCCTATTGTGGTGGAGAGTGGATTCCACTTGTTGCCCTCTGTAAGTGAGGAAAAGAACTGTTCAAACTGAGGTTTACATGACTAATGGATTTATTTAGCCAACAGGCAATTTCTGTTTACCTGTCAAGCAAAATATAAATATAAGTCACTGTAAGGGGAATTACTTTTTTGCGTTCCAAATTACTATGATTTGAAAATGCAGTTAGCTGTATAGACAAATAAGTTTTAACCTTTATGAGGAGGAAACTGTTGAGCAGCGGGTGGAGTGGAATGGATGGGGTTGCAGTCCACGGGATTGAATTACCCACAAGAAATGGGCAGCTTCCTTTCGCTTTTATTGTTCCTAATAGAATCTGTTTTCATTAACGAGAAGCCACCAGCTCTCCTGACAGGCACACCCACATATGCATGAGTCAGGCTGTGCACTGACAGCTTTTGCTTTTACTCATGAGGATGTGATCACATGAAGCACACATATGCTTCACCACCAGCTCATGGAGATGAGTATTTACATATAGATATTGGGTGCCACCTCTGACCAAACAATGCATTGAGATTCAAGGAAGTCTACTGAACTACCTCAAATGGAACCAGCCCATTTTACAACCTGCAGGTATGCCATGGGAATTTGGATTGGATCTTAAGTGACGGTGAAAAATGTAATAACATAGATTTTATAATGAACATTTTAATGGGCTTTTACAGAGCAGGTTCAGGAAAATTAAGTTCATAGAAGTCGGTTTTCAACTTAAATATGTTTATTACATTTATTGGTTTTTAATTAAAGGCAGGTTTTCTTTATTGAATTAACTAAACAGCAAGGCCGCAGCAGAGGTGCCGAGGGCTTCTTGATGGAATCAGTGTCTGAAAGTAAGGCTTTCCCCGCTTTTCATTTCTGTCCACGCTCGCTGCCAAGTTGAATGCATTTTGGCAGAATGGGAGAGGCTCTTTGTTTTTAAAGCACAATGTCAAAATGTCTCTTGAGAAAGGCATCAAGAGAAATGGATTCTTTCCTTTCACTCAAGAGGACAGGTCAACTCAAGGACAGACAGCATCCGGACAGACAGCATGTCCTCTATTCTAGCATGATTTTGAATGGAGCCGCTGAGCTAACACAGCATCAGTGAGAAAGGGCTCTTCTTTTTTGACTCTTAAAAATTCCTCTGACTGGGCTGGACAGATGGTTCAGTGAGTGGAGGTACTTGCTGCCCAGCCTGATGATCTGAGTTCAGTCCATGGGACCCACATAGTCGAAGGAGAGAACTGACTCCTGCAAGTTGTTATCTGGCCTCCACAGCATGCACATATATACACTAAATAAATATAATTAACTCCAGGAAAGTCCTTACTGGACCTCTAAAAATATGGGCCTCTTCTTGGGAATACGGAGCTTGGAGACTTTTTCAGCATGCTTTGGCCCTATGTAGAGAATAGTCCAAGTGTGTTACTCAAGGGTTCAAGGATAGCACTTCTCACCCTTGAGTGGGCACTAGGCTTTCACAGAGGGCTGTTTCAGCATAGATCTCAAGCTGTGAGTCCCAACTCTTTGTTTGGATGGCTCTAGAATGGGTATAACACTAGCATCTGCAAATGGGTATAACTGTAGCATCTGTATTCCTAACATGTCCCCAGTGGAGGCTGCTGCAACTCTCCACAGTCCTCAGTGGGTTGAAAATGGTGTCTAATGACCACACTGTAAAAAGCCAGGCTTTGTAAAGAACACACCTGCAATCTGGGAGTTTCTAGCAGTCATGCTCTGATAAAGCTACCCTTTGATAAGACCAGCAGTGTGTAGCCGTAAACAAACGGAGAAGCTGTATCACTCCACTGTTTAGGGAACTCTGAGAGTCTACTCATGAATAGCATTCATCTGATAGAGGCCTGTTGTCTAGTCTTCATGGCCACAGGTTTGGTTTAGTTCATCATTTCCACTTTACAACATAGCACATAGTAGGTATTCAGGTACTTTCTGACCAAAGACATGAAGTGCTTGTAGTATTACTAGGAATGCCCTTTCAATGCACAGACTGGGATCTTTTAGTTAGCTATCAATCATGCTGGCATGCTGTGTAAGAAATTACCCCTGAATGCAGCTGATGATACAAGAAGTTATCCAAGTCTTGGTTTTATGCTAATGAACTTGAGTTTTGCTGGTCTACACTAGGCACAGCTAGATGCCTTTTCTCTGTGCTTTCCAACGGCATGGCATGACTATAGCCGAGCAATTAACTCCAGGTCTAAGTGGCAGCAGCTAACAGGGAGGTCCTTATGTGAAAAGGTCAGCAGCCTGTGCCTGCTGCATGCTTATTCATGTATGTCAGTCATACAGCCAGTCCCAAGGTCATTGGGTCAGGCAAAGATCATAACTCTGAAACCTTGTGGGTGAGAGGATATCTGCTAAATAATATCTCAGTCTGCCATGGTTTGAGTATGGAAATGGTGGCTTTCCTCGAAGATGAATCATAAGGCTGGAAATAAATGACTTACAATTAGAGTCCTGTGTATTCAACTTTGCTGAGGTCTCTTATTTTCCCCCAACCCCCTCCACTCCAAAACTGAGTCATTAAGAAAGCATCACTCAACTGCAGAAAGAAGTGAAGATAGGAGATTAAAACTTTACTGATTGTATAACAAGTTTTTAACGGAATTAAAATAAGGGGTTTCCTTTAAAACACATTGATATTTAAGTATGTTGAATAGTTGAGAAATAATTAAATTCCCACTTTGCCTTTAAAGTTTTTCTGAGTGCAGAATTTTGTGCAGTCCCTGTTTGGAATCTGTGCAGAGCCTACAGCCCAGCTCATCCTTAGTAGTCATCTTGCAAAAGCAGGCAAACAATATACGAGGGTGCGGGGGGGAGGGGGAGGGGTTGGTGATTCAAAGTTAAGGAGGCACTTCTCCTGTATGTTTTAACACTGTGTCTTGTGAATATCCAGATGTTTGTTTCATTTATCCCATACATAGAAGGTCAAAGTGCTGTTACTGAAAGTACAGATGCCTAATGCCTCAGGAAAGAAGCTGTTTCAGGGTATGCTACAGTGGCCATTTTATATCTCCAGTATTAGCGGTCAGAAAGGGTAAGAGTCTTTTGGGGTTCCCTTGTTGTCAGTTTTAAAAGGTCTGTGACATCTGCTGGATTGGGTGATGTATGCTTGTTTGTGATGTCTCATGTTCGTTCCAGGGCACAGTGTACATAGACACAATCATAAGGCATCACAGAGAAAGAGAGCAGGCAGACACTGGTTTTAAACGGTACAAAGGAGTGCAAATCTTGACATGAAATAGCCTACAAATAAGCCAACGTGTTTCATCCGTGTTTCATCCACTCACCGCAGTGGATCTCCCTTCTAGGCAGAAAAGCCTAGAGTTTTATAGTTTAATGTTTTTATTACACCTATTTCTCTCTCTCTCTCTCTCTTCTCTCTCTCTCTCTCTCTCTCTCTCTCTCTCTCTCTCTCTCTCTCTTTTCTCTCTCTCTTCTGTGTGTGTTCCACAACATACTTGTGGAGGTCGGAGCACAACCTGCAAGAATCAGTTCCACTGTACTGCGTGGGATGTGGAGATTTAAAACGCAGGTTGTCAGATTTGGTGGTCAATACACCCGTGCACCTGCTGAGCCATCTCAACTGTCCTATAGTTTTTACTTCACAAATGAGATGGTCAAAGCCAAGTTGAGCAAGGGTGCTTCAGACCTGTTTCCTTCCAAGACACTAAGATCCAGTTAAAAGCACCCCCCCCCCGCTTTATTTTCCCTCACAACACCTCATTCCTTATGTTGTTGGGGAGGGGTTTCCAGAGGCCAGACTTGATTAATTATGTGTCATCATAATAATGATCAATACATTCATCATTCTCTAAGTCCCCATTACCTCACTCACAGTACAGTCTTAACCTGCTTAGTCTTTCCCAGGGGATTATGCAGTGTCGCAGTCTCTAAATGTACTGTGCTGTTTATGTGCCCATGTTTAGGGGAAGACTGGATCTGCAGGTATGTTGCCACAAGTTCATGGCTTCATGGTCCCTTAAAATGGCCCTGCATGCTTTGTGCTCACTGTAGAGGATAAAAAGGCTGTGGCCAAGTTCTCCACTTAACTGTGTGCCTCCATCAGAGTGCATCAAGGGATGCTTTGCACACACATAGCTCTTCCCAGCCCCTGATCTCTGTTTCCTTCAAGTCAGCCTGTCCGGGATCTGTCTCCTCCCTTTCTCCTATCTTCTCCATTTCTCTTGTTAGTGCTTCAGATTGCCTCTCTGGATAGAAAATTTTACTTTAATTCTTTCCCTGATTTTAAGTTTTTATGGCTTTTTTGTTTTACAATATGTTTAAATAGGAATAATCTATATGTTCAGAATAACTTAATTTGAATTTTAAACTTTGACCAAAGTTGAATATTTACAGATTCACCACAGAAAATAAGTTTTGAATGTCAACACACATACACCCTTTTTATCAACTTACTGAATTCATCATTAAATAAATGATTCAATCTTGGGGCTAGAGACATGGCTCACCTGTTAAGCACACATAACACTGTTAAAGAGGACCTGAGTTGAGATTCAAGCACCTAATATCAAGGAAGCTCACAACTGCCTGTAAGTCGACCTCCAGGAGATCTGACGCCTCCTTTCTCTGAGAGCATCTCATTCACGTGGAGATACTCATGCAGAAACACATAATTACCAAAAAATTAAAATAGCTCTTTTAAATTCTATCATTAATTCACAATAGTTAACAGGGGGAATCCAGGAAGCAAGTAGGGAGAGATGCCAGACATGGCCTAGACTAACAGACACAATTTGTGCATCTCTCCACACGAGGGCACTTGAGCACGCTCGAATGCACCAAATGAGTTTGTTATTGGAAGCTGCACAGCATTTGGTGTCAGAGCGCCCCTCTCGCTGCATCTCAATGCCAAAATGGGGTGGAACAAGGTTTAGAAAGGTTGCTGACTTCCAAGCGCTTTAGCGTTTCCTTGTATTTATACAAAGACAGGCAGGCTGGAGCCAGATGTACCCTGGAAAGGTATCCTGAGGCTTGAACTAGGCCTGACCAGGAGTTCTAAGTTCTATTGCCTGTTCTAGACTTACCCTTCCCTTCTTCAGAAGATCAAAAGAAAATATATCTTTTTTTTTTTTTTTAAATCCCAGGTGATGGAAGGAAGGTGGGTCCGGGAACAAATGTTTCCCTGCGCCTACCCCTTATAGGCTTTCATGCTCCTCCTATGCTCTTCAACTGCATTCCTACCCCAGACTCTCCAGGGCCTTTGTCAAAGTTAACCAAAGCCCCAAAGCCAGAAGAACACTACCAGGCAGGAGTACCTGCCAGGCACTGGAAAGCAGCTGCGTCCTGCAAACCAAAGCAGAGGCCACAGGACCCATGACCCAGAAGCCCCAGGACCCCAAGGCAGTTACGGTTTCTTTGCTCAGCTCTGTCCTCTTGTAGTGCTGTCCTCTCTCACTGGGACACACGGCCTCGCGCCCAGCTATGAGTGCCCCCGCCCTGAACCCCCATGCACAACCCAACTGACATCCTCCTGTATCTAGCATCTACCTCCAGCTCCCTGGAACTGGAACTCTCCAGGTGCCATCGCCACAGTGGCAGCTGGGTTCCCTGCTGAGAAGGGAAAGGAGGAGCTGCAAGGGACCCAAGGGTGGGGGGGACCAGAAGATGAGCTGGTATCTAGGTGGTGCCAAATAATGGGGCCTAGACATGTCCGCTCCCTTGGTGTGCTCCTGGTGTCTTGTCTTCCTTCCATCTCTTTGGTGAGGCCGAACGTCGCTGTGGCAAGGACTTAAAAAAAAAAAAAAGGCAAAGCAAAAAGAGAAAGCGATCACTCCGACCCCTGGCTTCCGCCCCGCCGGGGAGGGGCGGAGAAGCTGAACCAGGCAGAGTCTCTCAGCACCCTGGCGACTCGACTCGCGAGTGGCGCGGAGCGGCCAGGCTCGCCTTTCTTCTTTCCCCACCGCCTCCTTTTCCCCCCTTCTCTCTTTTCTGCTGGAGGGGGTGGGGAGAGGAAAGAGAGACAGAGAGAAAGGAAATTTTTTTCCGAAGCTTCCTAACCAGCGAGCCAGCGCACGGCGGCCCATGGCTTCACTGTACCAAAGGTTCACCGGCAAGATCAACACCTCACGCTCCTTTCCGGCGCCCCGGAGGCCAGTCGCCTTCTGGGTGGCCAGGGGCCTGAGGAGGATGCGGGCCCGAAGCCCCTCGGGCCGCAGGCGCAGGCGGTGGCGCCCCGGGAGCGCGGCGGTGCTGGTGGCCGGCCCCGATTCCAGTACCAGGCGCGGAGCGACTGTGACGAGGAGGACGTAAGAGCATCGTGGTGGGTGGGTGGCGGTGGTGGGAGCATCGGCGGGATGCACACGGGCCTGGAGACTCGTAAGGGTCTCTGGGTCCCCTGCGCCTCTTTTTGCGTTCCCTCCTGCCTTGCCGGAGCGTGCTCAGACACTCTCCTTGGCTCCTGATCTCAGTCATCATAGTCCGGAGCAAATCTTTGCGGTGGTGGCCAGGAGTTGGTTGGTACCTGGAGCAGGAAGGGTTTTGGAGTTGCGCCTGCTGGGATGTGGACTGTGCTTGCAATTCGCTGAATGCGTGCATGTCTGTTTGTAACCGCATCCTGCTGTGGTTCTCAAGGAGGGAATTAGATGTGTGTATGCTTAGAGTTATGTTTTAGGTTTATTTTCCTGCTTTATGGCTAAGGGAACAGCTAGTTCAGGCTGTTTTTCTCTTCCTACCACTTGTCAAGGTAACTATCCAACCAAGGTGGCCCTCCTCTCCTCTCCACTCTGTCCCCTTTTTACTGTCCCCAGACACCTTCTCTCTACACCCAAGGATTAGACTTTAAAAAATGTCCTAGCTTTAGAGCCCTGGCCTCTGACCCAAGCCCAATACAACTCTCACCAAGCATGCTAATTGAGGCTGCAAGCCTGTGGTCCAGCAACTCTGCTTGGACCATGCTCCTTCCTTAAGAAGTTCTCAGAGAGGTCTCTTACTCTTGAGGCTGGAAGTCTAGGCTTCAAATACTGAATTTACATATCCACCTAGAAATCAAGGATTCTTTCAGGGTACCAGTGGCAGCCACAGAAATGGGTCGAAGGTCTTGTACTAATCCCTCTCAGCAGTTGGTCCCACTAGGACTTTCAGGGAGGGAGAGCTTTTCCTGAGACCTGTTCCCAGGGAAAGAAGGCAACTCCCAGGTGAGCCCTCAGGCAACCAGGTCTGGTTTGGCTGCAGCAGCCCTCAGCTGTGCAGTGTCTGCGGAGTTACTGAGGTCCCTTTTCAGTGTGGTTCTGTAGCACTTGTGTCTTTACACAAGCCTCTTGGTCTCCTTCACCCTTGCAGAGCAAGGCAGCCCATCACTCTGGAGAAAACATGAGGTGTGCCCATGAGACATACAGGGTCTCACTTAGCAAGACTTCCGTGTTTAGTAATTTTTGGTGCAAGAGAGCAATAATGATTCCATGAGGGAGGGGATCTCAACTGCCACATCTTACAAAACCAGGAGGCCGTGCTACTCTTAATTGTTGGGTTTGTGTTGTTTTATGATCGCATAGGGACCACCACAGAGGTGACAGGAGTTGGTGGGAGGCCCACTCACAGCCATACATCATACATTTATTCCTGGTCATTTCCAGATTCCTCTGGCTAGAAAAAGATATCACAGACTAATGTCCCTCACTCCGGTGGGTCAGTCTTGAGGAAAAGGGACAAATTATTGACATCTGGTTTAAAGAACTAGAATTCTTTGAGGGTGGTATTGAGCAATAAATAATTCTAGTGAATTCTATTTACTTAGCATCCTGTGGATATAACTGGGTTGCAATGCAGACAAGAAACACACACACACACACAACACACACACACATACACACACACACTGAAATCTGGCTTAAAAGCTTTGGGTTATGGGTCTGGAATGAATTTGCTTTGCTAAGCAGGCTCTAGATGTCGCTAGCAGAAAGGACAGACAGTGCTGGGAGCACCAGCTGGTCTCCGCCCATCTGGATTGGGTTTGTTTGTTTGTTTTTTAAAATCCTAGCTGAGAGCTGGCAGCTCCCTCTTTTCATTATGATGCATAGCTAGAACTGCTTCTCAGGCAAGACTGAGGTCAGCATCCGAGCAGACCAGTGTGACATCCACCATGAGAGTTCTGAAGGGTACCTCCAGCCGACTCAGATAGATCAAGTTCCAACACTGTGTTTGTGTCCTGCAAAAACCAGAAATGTGTGCGCGCGTGTGTGTGTGTGTGTGTATGCAACCATGCACATGGGCATCGGTCAAGTGTGCTCAGTATTTTGTGGTGTGTATGTTTTTTCCAGTATTAGGTTATAATACTACAAAGCAGCAGTTGTACAGGATGAAGAAGCATGAGGGGGTGTTTATTGGGAGCTTTCTAGGTAGTACAACTGTCAGGTAGAGAAGTCATGATAAATGAGTAGATTTGAGCTGCTCTTGCCACAAAACCAACAAAAACAGCCATGTGAGGTGGTTAACATGTTTATTTACATTCTCATCGACCTTCTTACTTCCTATATGTGCCTGTAGCATCGTGGTATTCACCTCCTATGTACTCATGGAAGCATTAATTACGTTTCAGATGTAGAGTTGAACCAATGACACAGAGCTAAATGTAGCCTCAATTTAAAAAATTCCTTTTTTAAAATTGGCAAAAACATTTACCAAAAGACAGAAACACAAATCAAACTATCTTTCTTCCAAAAACAGAGGCTAGAGTTTGCTTGCAGTTAAAGGTAACTGAAAAAGTCCTTGTGTTTAAAAAACTGCTAGATATGTCAAGATTGAAGGATCTCACATTACACCTCTGTTGTCTCTGTCTCTCTCTCTCTCTTTCTCTCTCTAAACCAGAAAGCTGATATGTGACTATTTTGGACCACTTTGCTTTGCTCAGGAACACACTTGGTTTGAGTGTGTGTGTGTTGAAGGGATCTTTAGGAACCTCCGCACTCCCTCTGGAGCTGTCCAGGGTTCTGAACGCTGTCTTTCCATTAGCTCATAGAAAAATCTCCATCATCTGTGTCTGAGTGAGCAGCAGTCTGAATACAAGACTGGTGACCTCATCCTGAATCTGTGTTCTGCCAGTCAGCCACAGCTGTTGCAATACACAGTGTCACAGTTGTCTTTCTGTTGCTGAGATAAAACACTGACCAAAACCACTTTGGGGAAGAAAGGATTTGTTTAAGTTTACAACTCTTGGTCACAATCTATTACTAAGGAAAGTCAGGCTAAGAACCTGGAGGCAGGAACTGAAGCAGAAGCCATGGAGTAACATTCCTTACTGGCTTGCTTCTTAGGGCTTGCTTAGCCTTTTTTCTTATACAGCCCAGGGCCACAGCCAAAGGGTCACACTATCACTTTGGACTGGGTCCTCCTAGATCAATTGTTAATCAAGGAAATGTCCCACAGAATAGCATACAGCCCAACCTAATGGACAAATTTCATCAATTGGTGTTCTTTGTCCCAGATGACCTGAGCTTGTAGTGTCTAGTTGCCAAAAACATACAAACAAACAAACATGCACACACACACACACACACACACACACAAAACCTCTCAACTTCCCTGTCCTGTTTATCTGATACTGGTAAATGACATATCTTTAATATGCATTAGGTTTTACATTATCTTATCCTTAGACCCAGAAATGGAGGAGGGAAATAAAAAATAGTATACTGCACAAACATGTGCACAAACAAACATAAAGACTGGGAGAAGGCTCCATGAATTAAGAGTTTGCCACACAAGCATGAAGACCTGAGTTCATATCCCCTGAACCCATGTAAAAGTTTACCATGGGAGAGTACCTGACTATAATCTCAGTCGTCCTATACAGGAGTAGGAGGTGGAGTCAGGAGAATCCCTAGAAGCGTGTGGGCTGGATATCCTGGTGCATGCCATGGCAAACGACGAGAGGCGCTGCCTCAAATAAGGTAGAAAGAAAGGAATAACACCTGAGACTGTTCTCCAACCTCCACAGAAGCACTGTGGTGTGCCCCTATTTTTTGTCTGTCTGTCTGCCTGCCTGCCTGTCTGTCTGTCTCTTACACACTCTTTAAAAATTAAGTAAAACAAATATGTCTCTGCATGTTTGAGAAAATATAACTTCCACAAAATTTAAGATATTCTACCAAGACTCACCCAGATAAAATCTAATAAAATCTGCACAGAACACTCCTGCACTAACATTTAGGGGCTAGTGATGGACAAATAAATCACCCAAGTGCAGACACTATGACACTGTAACCAATAATCTGTCACCTGTGCAAGTCCACAGACAGCCTCTTTGGGTGACATCATGGTTAATCACAACCACTAGGTTGATGGAATCTAAAATAACATGAAAGACAGGCCACTGGGTATACTTGTGGGGTGTTATTTTAATTTTAGTTGGATTAGTTGAGTTGGGAAGACCCGCCCACCATAGGCAGCACCATTCCCTAGGCTAGGATCATGGAGTATATAAAAAGAAAAAAGTGAGCTGAGCACCAGCCTTCACCAGTCTGAAACATGACTGTGGATGTCATGTGAGTATTTATCTCAAACTCCAGTGGCTGTGACTTCTCTGCCACAATAGGGTGTACCCTGAAAATGTAACTGAAAATCAACCCCTTTCCCCTTAAGTTGCTGCTCTCAAAGTGTCCATCACATTGACATGAAACTAAGATGGTGGGGCTGTCCTAGGATCTTTCATTTGTAATCAGTTTCCTTGTAAATTTTACACTTATTTAAACAAAGCCAATTAATTGGAAATCCCCTTCGAGAAGCCATTAGCCAATTTTATTTAAAAATCATTGTGTAGAGTTAAAAATAAGTTGACTCTAAAAAGCTGCTGAAAGTTGCTTTTAGTGAAATTTGGTGACTTGCTGTTGGAATTAACTGTGACTCATTTGAAAATATCAGCTTTTGTCAGGACCGTCCTTGACTATTTCTCTCCAGTCTGTGCTACAGGCACACGGCTGTTTGCATGCTGTCACCGTGGTCCTCATGCAGTGGCACACGGCTGTCTCTGCTTTCTTCTTTCTTGGTGACATAGACTTTCCTAAAGATGTTTACATGCCGGCGGCCTGATTTTAAAACCACAAACCCGCCGACGCTGAGATCCAATGACAAACCACTACCCATGATGTCAGTCAGCCCAACAGGTCTAAGTTCTTCATCCTGCATGTCCTTTTAGTCCTGAGTCCATCTTTTTTTTCTCGCCCTGATCCTTCAGTGATGTGACATCTTATGCCCTTGGGACTTGTCAGTTTTGTGACTGGCTTCTTAAGCAGCTTGGTGCCACAAAGATGTCCATATATCCTGAAAAAAAAACCTTTTTTTTTTTTTTTAACCAGTGTTAAGTGATTATTTTTGTTCTCCTAACTTGAATTTTTGAAAAGACTAAACATTTCTGCAGTCCTCTCCTTCCCAGGATCTCATCATGACATTAGCAATGCCTAGAATACCTACTCCCAGAAGGGGTACAGGGAGGAAGGGGGTGATTTGGAGCTCTGACCAAGGTGGCACCCAGTTTTGCAGTGTGCCTTAATCTCCTCACCAGTGGTAGCTGCAGGGCAAATGCACTGTGGGGTGCTCACTGAGCTTAGCAGCTGCAGGGGTGACTCATTACCTAAGGGGGAAGTCCAGAGTCTCACCCCCACCCCCTCTCCCTGACATGCTTTCTCCTTTTGCCCACAACTTCCCATACACGGGTCATGATACTAGCTCCAGTTTCTGTCCTCAACAGTCTTTGCCTCATCTGACTTGGGTGGAGATTTGCATTCTGAGCATGGCTATGACACGACCTTGACACAACCTGTACACGGGATGACATAGGTGTGCTCTCCACCTCCTGATGAGATGTCCATGCCAGCACATGACTTTTTTTTGTCTTGGTGCCATCCTAACTTCTGTTCTAGAGGACAGCCACTCTACTCTTCAAAGCTTTGGGCATTGTGCTTTTCATGGTACCATGGTACGGTGTGAATTCCCCTTCCTTCCTTCCTCCCCTCCTTCTCTTCTTTTCTTACCTCCTCCACAGTCTCTCCCTCCATCTCCCTATTCCTGCCCACCTCTTTTGGTTCCTTTCTGATCTTGGTCTTAGTCCTTTGGTAAATCCTTCCTTTCTCCTGCCCTTTAAAGTTTGGGTGCCTGGTCTTCAACCCTCCTCCCCGCCCCGAAACCTCTGCTTTCATGCTTTCTTCACCTTTGTGCAAAGGGAACATGGTGTGTCCTGTGGCTCTAGCCAGATTATTCAGACAATTTTGTTACCCAGGATGCACTTCTCTGAAGATAATTTGCCTTTTTTTTTTTTTTTTTTGAAGAGGGTAGTTCTAGAGTTGCAAGGGCTGTAGAATAACTGATTTCTCTACTAAGCTCTCTTAAGACATGTCAATAGCTTTGGAGATTATAACAAAACATCTGCATAAATAGGTCACTAATTCCAATTGAAACAGCACAAGCACACAAAAGCCACATTCCCCATGTCCAGATTTCTTTCTTGTAATATGATTTTCATTAGGTGATCTTTGAAGCCCCCTTATCTCCCTGTCACACCATTTCATATCTCACTCCTGGACATAATATTTTTTTAAGTATATTTTAAAAATCTAAATTTTATTTAAAATGTTACTGTAAAATGTACTTAACACCAGAATCAGCAGTGCTCGGGTAACGCAAATGGTCACTCAGCTTCACTATAAATTTTTTCAATGAAAATTGCCCGAAGTCATGCGTGTAGCAAGGACATACAAAGTTCTTCCCTCCAAGATGAGCGAATTCAGAGAATCAGGGAATGAGGGAGGGAAGGAAGGAGAATTCACACAGTACCGTGAAAAGCATAAGACCCAAACAGGAATCTGAGATAAAAGTAGCACATTGCTCTGCACAGAGACGCAGAATGAGGGACGCCAAGCACAGCATCAAACATGCCTCGCCTTTGCTCTGCCCCTTCGAGGTGCAGGCAGCACCACCCTGGCCCACGTCACCTGCACAGTTGCCCGAGCTGGGAGAACAGAGAATCAACCTTTGCCCTCCGAATTAACAACATTAACAAGAACAGGCTGCCGTGAGTTGTTATTGGGTGGGTCAGCTGTTAACTGTGAACCACAGCAAACAAATTCTGACATGTTAACAAGCTTTTGCTCTTTAAAGCCAGAAGAAAAAAAAGGATGTGTTTGTGAAGCAGGGAAGTGATCTCTTCCCAGGGGATGTGAGCTGTTGGCAGTGAGAGACTTTGAGGAGGGTTTGAAAGCCAAATTTACATGGCAGGCTAATTTTTTTCTTTTTTTTAAATTGCTGCCAGCACATTTCTAAACTTTACATGGATCTATTACCTGCAGGTTAGAATTTCAGAATATTAGGTTAGTGTCTATGGTGTTGGTTCATTTTCCCACGTGAGATGAACCTTCTTGGATATATTCACCAGGTGGAAAGTGGTCCTAGGGTTGCCCTGGGGCTTTTTTCCTTCTGCAGGAGTACTTTTTTTCCTTTACAATAAACTTTTTATTCTTACTCAGCTTGATTGTAATGTTTAATTTTTGGAGCAACTGGAGGAGTTTATTGTTGTGACATGCGAGTGACTGCTCATTGAATTACTCGACGACACTAACTTCCATTAATCATACTGACGATAAAATGCATTAACCAGTGGCGAATGATCTCCTCATGTTGCTATAAAAGATACTAACTGATCCTTGCTAATTAAACATATGATTGTAATCTTTAAATTAAACGGGCCTTCATGCCATGTAAGTTTTCCATCAACGGACCTTCATGCATGTAGAGTTACTCCTTTCCTTCGGATACGTTTTAAAGATTTACCTCAATGCTGGCCCAGATTAAACTATTTGGAGAATTTTTTTCCTCAAATGGTCCAGTTTAAACTTACTAAATGAGTGGATATACTGTAATGAACCAGTTAACAGATATCTGGACTCTGATTCATTCTTCTTTTAAGTATATGCCACGTTAATTGGAAAATTATTGATCCTCGTCACTTTTTCTTAATGGGTACCTGCTGTGTACAGTGGATAAGTCCTCTTCAGTAGCTCAACCATGTAACTCCTTCAAGGGCCTGGGTAATGTTCTGTGTTAAGTACCAAGCCCGAACCAACAACAACCACCTACAACGGACCTTGCATCCAAGGGATCTGATGTCTTTACGTTGTGAAGGTACACTGCCCAGCTGCAAACACAAATTTGATAACACTCAAGCCATGGGAGGATGTGGTAGAAAACGATGGACGTTACAGGGAGAAGAATCCTGCTCAAACAGAAGCTCTTAGCTCTGAAAGTGTGGCTCTACAGAGCATCAAGTATCTCAGCATATGCATGTGCCTAAAATTATAAGAGATTTGGAGAGAAAGTCATTGGCTATAAGCCCAGTGGATAGAACACAACATACACACAATTACACACACACACACACACACATACAAGAGAGAGGAGAGGGAAGATTTAATTCAATATGAAACTAATGTTTATGAAACACAAATCACTGTAAAAATCAATTTTAACTTCTGTAATAGATTTCATGTGAGCGTCACCATTTACCGTAGATAAGATTGAGCCAGTTTTAATATAACTTATATATTTTTCTTTTTTCTTATTTTTGCTTATTTTTCTTAAAGTGGAATAAATGGCTGTTCGTCCGCCTTGGCCAGCAAGTAAGACGTGACACGGTCGGATCCTTCTCAGTCAGCTTTATTCCAGGAACGGCTCTTGACTTAGGGACGGGGAACTGGACGAGGGACTAGGATAGGGATGTATGGCCGGGGACCGGACCGGGAAGGCCCGGGAAGGGAAGGCAAGGGAAGGGCAGGGAAGGAAGGGAAGGGAAGCGAAGCGAAGGGCCAAAAGGCGCAGGCCAAAAAGGGCGCAGCAGCAGAAGCGAGCTGCTTATCTAGCTGCCCTAGACGCGCTGGGTGACGTGTCCTCTCAGGATAGGTTAAGCTGCCAATACCTCATTATCATGAGCCCGCTCAGGAGGGGCACGAGGCCGACGCATGCTCAAAGGACTTGTTTACCAGTTTCTGAGCTGGCCACTGTGGAAGCCAGCTGCCTGCCTTGTCAGGTGCTAGTCATATGACTTTGCAACTGTAAACACGGCTGCCTACATCTCCCCTTATTTATTTATTAAATTTGAAACAGCACAAGCACACAAAAGCCACATTCCCCATGTCCAGATTTCTTTCTTGTATATGATTTTCATTAGGTGATCTTTGAAGCCCCTTATCTCCCTGTCACACCATTTCATATCTCACTCCTGGACATAATATTTTATTAAGTATATTTTAAAAATCTAAATTTTATTTAAAATGTTACTGTAAAATGTACTTAACACCAGAATCAGCAGTGCTCGGTAACGCAAATGGTCACTCAGCTTCACTATAAATTTTTTCAATGAAAATTGCCTGAAGTCATACTATGCGTGTAGCAAGGACATACAAAGTTCTTCCCACCAAGATGAGCGAATTCAGAGAATCAGGGAATGAGGGAGGGAAGGAAGGAGAATTCACACAGTACCGTGAAAAGCATAAGGCCCAAACAGGAATCTGAGATAAAAGTAGCACATTGCTCTGCACAGAGACGCAGAATGAGGAGACGCCAAGCACAGCATCAAAAATGCCTCACCTTTGCTCTGCCCCTTCAAGGTGCAGGCAGCACCACCCCTGGCCCACGTACCTGCACAGTTGCCCGAGCTGGGAGAACAGAGAATCAACTTTGCCCTCCCAATTAACAACATTAACAAGAACAGGCTGCCGTGAGTTGTTATTGGGTGGGTCAGCTGTTAACTGTGAACCACAGCAAACAAATTCTGACATGTTAACAAGCTTTTGCTCTTTAAAGCCAGAAGAAAAAAAAAAGGATGTGTTTGTGAAGCAGGGAAGTGATCTCTTCCCAGGGGATGTGAGCTGTTGGCAGTGAGAGACTTTGAGGAGGGTTTTGAAAGCCAAATTTACATGGCAGGCTAATTTTTTCTTTTTTTTTTTAAAATTGCTGCCAGCACATTTCTAAACTTCACATGGATCTATTACCTGCAGGTTAGAATTTCAGAATATTAGGTTAGTGTCTATGGTGTTGGTTCATTTTCCCACGTGAGATGAACCTTCTTGGATATATATCACCAGGTGGGAAGAGTGGTTCCTAGGTGTTGGCCCTGGGGGTCTTTTTTTTCCTTCACAAAGTAGAACTTTTTCATTTCTTACTCAAAGCTTTTTATTCCTTTGCAGCCGGATTGATGAATGAGTTTAATTTTTTGTGAGCAACTGGCAGGAGCTGCTGAGTGAGATGTACATGCTGATTGTACCCGACCCTGCTCCTTTTAATTACTCCGACGATAATAATTCATTAATCAAGTGCCGGAGAAGTGCTTCCCTCGATGTGCGATATTGATCCTCTCATGCAGTGTTGCCTATAAAAATAATAATCCTGTGATCCTTTTAAAATTAAACTCTGGTTAATAAATTGAATGTTAAGGGCACAACGGGGACCTTCATGCCATGTCACAGTTTCCTTCCATTTCAAGCGTATCGATTTGATTTTATAGAGATGTAAAGCACGCGTGCCCTTTCCCAGGAACGTTTACAAAATTTTTTCCCTCAAAGTGGTCCAGATTTAAACTTATTTTGGGTGGATTTTTTTTTTTAATTGATACTCTAGTTTTACAGATGACTGGACTACAAATGCCGTCAGTGAAAACGACAGCAGACAGATCATAGAGATTTCTGGGTGCCTCGGCTCCTCTTTCTTTTCTTTTATGTATATGCCATGTCGTTAAGTTGGAAAATTAACTTAATTATGTCAGCCAGTTAGAAATGGGCCTGGGGAGATGGCTCAGTGGTTAAGTCCTCTTCCGAGGAGCTCACAACCACCTGTAACTCCTTCTCCAAGGGATCTGATGTCCTCTTCTTCTGTCTTCTACAGGTACACAAGCACACACACACACCACACACACACACACACACACCACAGGACCTGTGAGATCCAGGGAGTGGAGTTACAGGTGTGAAGGATACCTGGCCCCCAGACTTGCAGAAGATTGATTGTTGGAGTAGAGCTCTCAGTAGGCCATGGGGAGGATGGCTGGTATAGAAAACTTATAACAGTATACAGAGGAGGAAGAATCCATGTTTCTAAACAGAAAGCCTGAAACAGTGTGTGTCTCTAACAGAAGCATATAAGCTTATCTCAGCCACTACTGCATGTGCCTACAAATTAGCTCCTGAAACAGTGTGTGTCTCTAACAGAAGCATATAAGCTTATCTCAGCCACTACTGCATGTGCCTACAAATTACCTAGAGATGTTTGGGAAGTCAGAAAAGTCATCCTGGCTATAAGCCCAGTGGATATGAAACACACACACACACACACACACACACACACACATACACACACCACACACACAGAGAGAGAGAGAGAGAGAGAGAGAGAGAGAGAGAGAGAGAGAGAGAGATTTTAATTCAAATGAAACCTAATGTTTTTGAAGATCATCAAAGTCACTGTAAAAAATCAATTTTTAATCTTCCGTAATAGATTTCATGTGAGCGTCACCATTTACCGTAGATAAGATTGAGCCAGTTTTAATATAACTTATTATATTTTTCTTTTTTCTTATTTTTGCTTATTTTTCTTAAAGTGGAATAAATGGCATAGGTTCCTGTCCCAACTGAGAATTGAGAAAGTGAATTTTTTTTTCTGTCTCCTACTCTTCACCACTGTGGGATGGTTAATAGAGCAAATGGAACAAGGACATTAGCTTTCAAACAGCAGTGGCCTCCCCACTGCGTTACCCACAATGTATTCATCTAGCCTTGTGTCTTCTCTCTTTTATAAAAAAATATATGTATCTATATAGCCATTCTGCACAAAATACAGAATATATGCATCTGTCTTCCATCATATGCCCTACATATGACCGCTCTATATTATAGACAGACATGATCTGTGAAAGAACAGACTTAAGGTGACATTGAGAGGGAGGGCAGGAATGGAGGGGGGAGCGTGGCAAGCACTTAGAGTCAGAGACCCATGCTAAGGGGAGAGCTTGGCAGATGAGGTAGAAATGGGGTGGTGTGTGGGGGGGGGGAGTGTTGCTCTAGCTGCCTGAAGCCATGGGCATGGAAGAAAGTACAGCTCCTCTGACAGAAGCTTCGAGAAACCAATGTCAGGTTTATTGTGCCTTCTTGTCTGTCTGTCGTCTGTCTGTCTGTCTGTTGCAACCAATGCTGCTCAGATAGGATCTGCACCTATTCTGGACAGCATGCTCATAGCCTCATCATCATCTAGCTTGTCTGAGGACACATGTCTTCTAGGTGGACAGGTCATCCTTTATTTCTGAGCCCTGGTAGGTTCAGTCATGATGGAGTGGTAGATGCACAGAATTCTGTCTCTGAAAACTTAAAAATTTTGTGTATGGGTATTTTGCTCACTTGTATATATGCATAGCCTACGGTTGCCTAGTATTAGAGAAGGTCAAAAAAGGACATAGATCCCCTGGTACTGAGTTACAGATAGTTGTGAGCCACCATGTGGGTGCTGGGCGTTGGACTTTGGTCCTCTATAGCAGCAGCCAGTGCTTTTAACTATTGATCCATCTCTCCAGCCCCCTTTCTGAGTTTTGAGAGCAAATACCTCCCTTACTTTATCTCACAAGCTTTGCAGTTCTCTGATAAACTGACTTGGAAATCGTCCACAGGAAGGCAGCAGAGGTGGGGTACCTGAGCACGCTGTCCGTATCAGCTCCTTTCTCAGGGGAGAGTGCTTTGTTCAGTGGCAGGGGAGGAACAAAAAGACTCTATCTCTCTGAAGGCAAGAGCCTGTGTAGAGTGTGTGGGGAGCTGGTGGATCACAGGGGAAAGAGTGCATGGCAGCCTCCAATATGTCTGTAAGGGTTCACTTAGCAATGTAGCTCCAAGAGTCTTGAATGGAGGCTGTGTAGTCAGCACAACAGAGACCCTGGGCCAGGCCTGCAGGGTTGAAGGTTCTGGTATAGAAAATTTCAATTACCTTGGCCAAGCACTTAGCATAGTTTCTCATCTCCATGCTACATGAGTTTGGACCAAGACTGTTTTCAGCTTAGAAGGTGAAGGTTATGAGCTTCATCTAAATATTTCCCTTCAATGTAATCATCTTCTCCCTTGCTATTGTCATGACTGGTAATGTTTAATTCCTACTGTGTATGTGGAAAGGGCATACAGGGCATCTCTTCCTTATTTCCAAAAAGTCAGCTCTTCCAAAAGGATAGGAAATTCAATCCCAGCTCTTCCTCATCGCTAGCTGTCTATTAAAGGAGGGGATGCTGGGGAAGGCAGGGCACTGTTTCCATAGAAACCGAGCTGCTGGTACAGCAGGGCCTCTGGCTTCTGTGTTGGGCAGCTGGACTTCCTGAATGCAGAATCACCCACATCATTTCTCATCGTGTCTTCCTGGCCTTGTTTTTCTGGTGTCCATCAGCATGGTGCAGGAAACAGCTCAGCAGAGTCTTGAGGTGAACCCCGCCCCCTCCCGTGACCTCTCTAACCCTGCTACCTCAGCGCTTCCACTCATTGCACTATCTCAGGGAAATCAGCATCTCACACTCTGAGCTTCTGTGCTGCAGGGCTTCATCCCAGAGTCCCGGGATGCGTGAGTGTCACTGCCAGGCCCCTCTGCATCAGCATCCCCTGCCTGAGAAGCATGGTCGAACTTAAATAGGGAAAGTTTTCCCACTCTGCTTAGGACGTGCCTTTCCTATCCCAAATCCAGTCCACAGCCTGCTCCCTCCGTAGGTCCTGATCCTCCTGCAGGTGCCTGCTTTTCAGGAGCCCTGCGTAGATTAGGTCCACCCATCACAGGCAAAGCCAACTCATGTTACTCAGACATTAGAATCCATCCCACATACCACACCGGGGACTTCCCATTTCTGCTACCCTTCGATCTTCCCTTGCCACAGGGCTTCTCGATTTCTGATACATTATGCAACAAAATTTCTTGTGCCTTTTTTTCATTTCTATTGTCCTTGGTCAGAATCTTGGCTGAGCTGGGAAAAGGCCGTTGGGCTGTCTTCTTGTCCAGCACACATAATCCCTGAGCTTCCTCAATGTATTAGTCTATGAAATAACTGAGTGATGGTTCCACACCTGAGATGCCTGTGGTCGCTTCCATCTGAATATGCCTCCCCTGTTTGCCAGGTTGTTGTTGTTGTTTATGGTTTCTTTTAAAATATAATGTTGAGGATTTAATCCCCAGTCTCATCCAGGCTAGTTCCACTGGTGTGTTGAGCTATATTCCCAGTCACCATGTTAAAATTTGGAAGCATTCCAAAACAACATTTTTTAACTTTTCCTGTGGATTCTCCTTAGTGTCTGCAAGGGAATTCTCTTTTTGATTTCCACATTGTTGGGATAAGCGTCGGTTCTTTCTGACTGCTCAGCCTAAGAGAACAGATGGGCAAGTGGTTTTCAGGAAAACAGCAGCATGGAGACTAGAGAGCCGCCCAGGAGTTATGAGATTTGCTGCCCACATTAGCTGCCTCATAGCTGCCTGTGGCTCCAACTCCAGGGGATCCGATGCCCTCTTCTGGCCTCCATGGGCACAGCACTCATGCATACATACACAAAAATGCATAATAATATTTTTGAATCTTAAATGTTAAAATGTGTTTTGTAGGATCAGCATTTGTAAAATCCTATATTGTTTTAATAAAATGACAAGCATGAATTCAATTAAAATATTCTTCAGCCATTTTGCCAATTTTGTTGTTGTTGTTATTAAAAGAGAATAGAAGGTAAGCATCCCACCAAGGTCAGCAGTTTCTACAAGAACAGCAGGGCATGGAGTCACTTTGATCAGAACTTTGCATTACCTAACCCAATATAATTAAAAGAAAGAAAGAAAAACCCATAGTTTTTCTTTTTACAATCTCGTCTTTATCTGGCAGGTAGGAAATCAAATGAGGATATTTTGAATTCTGCATCATTAGAGGAAAACTCAAATTCCCAGACCAAATGCAATGTTTCTGCCAGGAAAAAGAATGTTCTGGACTTTATAATCTCTCTGAAATTGCCTGGGGCTCTCTGCCTGTGCATAGCACCCATTTCTATGATAATGTAGTCAGAACAGTCTTGTAGGATGGAGCTGGAGCAAACAGCTCAGACCTTTAGCATAGCAATGTCCCTTAGCAGAAGGACTTAGACACCTGCCCCTCAGGCGATATCAGGGCTGCAAGACACCAAAATGTGTAGGACAGAGGTCAGCAGCTGCAGATAGAGTGCAGTCTATCTCTGATTGGATGCTTGGATATCTACACTCTCTGCAGTAAGGAGTGTCACATCCCCGGAGGTGCCAAGGCCTGCCTTGTGAAGTCACAACGTCTCAGACAGTATGCTAAGCAGGTAGCCAGAGATTTGTGGGCAAACCATGAGTTACCACTTGTGACATATTCTAGAACTTTCAAGTGTCCTGGTGCCCAGCCTCTTAAACTGTGAGACTCAGCACTGATTTGAGGTCACTTAACTCGGTGTAGAAGTCAGGAAAGTTGTGCCAACGATGGAGGGCCTCTGAAAGCATAACAACCAAGAGGCAGTTCGAAGGCCAACATGTAATGTGCCGAAGGTGTTTCTAGCAGCAGTGGCCTGTGTTGTGTCAGGTGACTCCAGAGCAGCCTTGATTCTGAGCTTATTTTGTGTGATATATTTATGTGAAGTAATGTTCTCAGAATTGACAGTTATAAAGTCAAAATATCAATCAACTCCGAAAAGTACTGAAGATGCTCTATGTCCCAAGGAGCTAAATATTTAGCCAACATTTAATTATTTATATAAAGCAAACAAGAAACCCATCCCATTAATATGCAAGTTTACTTTCAGTGTTCATAAATGACGAAGTTACATGTATACCAGAGACTTGTGTGAAAATAAATTTCTTTATAACTTATCATTAGTAGATGTCAGATTTGAATACTTTTTTTATATGCCTACATACTTGGGATTACATAAATATTTATTGGGGAAATAAAGGTTTGAAAAAACAAAGTTTAGGAGCCCCACCTTAGTGGTTATGACTAAAGTTACTACAAACAGTTCACTCTCTGGTCACCGGGTTTCAGTTGCCAAGGGGTCTCAGAACAGCTAAAAACAAAAGATGCACAGAAATCCTCTTCCTACTGCCATCATATGAGGACTGGGAATGTGACCACTGGCAAAACTCTACACTCAGCAGCCAGTCCAAGTGCAGGGAAGGCGGTGTCTGTGGGGCATCTGAAAAGCCATTGCATGTCACAGAGGTTATTTCAGGATGGCTTTCTGTGCCCAAGATGACTTGAGATCCCCTGTGCATCCACAGGATAGCCATGCAGTGCATCCACAGGACAGCCATGCGGCAGCAGAGATGTCAGGCACAAGGTCCACAGAGCTGACCCTCTACTACCCCCTTCTGCACGTCCCTATGGGACCTAGTGAGGACCCTACATGGAGTGAAGGCCTCAAGGTGGTGTAATGTGAGGGCAATTTCTGGCTGTCATTTCCAGCCTTTGTATATGGACCACAGGCACATCTGTTGTAGGACAGACCAATGACCTTGAAAGGAGAAGGGCAGAATAGGATGGGTCCAGAGGTCAAGGATGCGACAAAAGTGGATAATTTGGTAAGGCCATCGTGGGGGAAATCTCAGAAGACATGGAAGGTAAAACACAGCTTGCAAGGAGACATGGGGGCATAGATGACTTCCAGGGCTGGTGGAATTTGCCACTGTTAGCATTCTTCTTGAGCTGCAGGGAAAGCCCAGCATGCCTGCCAGAACAGCTGTGTTCAGTGGCCACAAAGTCTGCTTTAACCAGAAGCCAGCACAGATCCTGGGCTGTGGTTTAGAGTCTTGGCTTTAAGGTACTGTACTGTTCTGAGTCCTGGGGTTCCCAATGAAAGCAAGCAGGGGAGCGAGGACAGGACACAGAGAAATGACAGAATGTTGCTCCCCCAAAGTAATTGTGCTCTTTAAATATTTTACTTGAACGCGCAATTCCCGATGAAGAAAGGGTTTGAGAATAGAATGAGCTCTGCTGGAGTAGCAGGCACTTATTCTGTGAACTCTGAGATATCCAGCAGGCTTATGTGATGAGATGTTCTCATTACAGCTCAGAAAGGCGCTGCAAGGAGAAATAAACCCAGCCTGTACTTACCCACCAGGACTAGCCATTGTTTGTTGGTTGACTCAAAGGACCTCGGAAACAGGGAAGCACTGTGGGACTGCCTGCTCCAGGCGCCAACCTCTTAGCTTGGATGCTGACTCTGCAGTACCTCCTGCTCACAGGCTTCAATGTTCTTCCTTGGGAGAATTTCCGGGAAGCAGTGGCAGCATGCTTCACTTCAGTTGATCGTCAAAGCTGCGTTGATATGTCTGAAAGCCTTGGTCCTGCCCTTGCTGGGCCACAGACTGACACAGTCCTGACCAGTCTTTTGATCAGACCCAGTTAGTTGTTGGTGCAAAGGGCAGAAAACTGAGTGGCTGCTGGCAGAGCTAGCTTGGGGCTACAAATGTCATAGGTGCAGGCTATTGGGTAAGTGCTGCCGGTGTGATCATTCCCATGAGAAAGCCATGGGCCTTGAGGAAAGAAGGAAGGGAGAAATAAAAGTAGGCCATTTTCCTTCATGTGCAACACATTTCTCCTTCCCTATTACACAACAAGGAATAGAAGGTGTCCCATAGCAATAACCAACCAGCACTCATCCTGTGTGTGTTGACACAAGATGGGAGAGTATTAGCAGATGAAAAGACATGCACAGACAGAAGTGAGGGAGACAGTTCTCAAGCCAGGAGGGGCATATGAACACTTTAGGACCAGTAGTGAGGAGGACAGAAGTCACAGGGATAGAGGCTGTGAACCCAGTATTAACATGACCCTCTCCCCTTAGACTCAGTACTCTCCAAATTCTGGGGCCCCTCCTCTGTCTGAAAAGTCTGAACTCTCACCAATAACCTTTACTTTTCCTTTGCACTGGAATTTTCCATCTTTTAATTCCTCAACTGAAGAACCCGGGAGGACAAGAATACAGATGCTACCAGGAAAAGTATGGAATTATGTAATTTTATATAATTAAATACATAGGATAATTGAGGGGCTTGGTCATGAGACAGCTGGACTATGGTGTGTCCTCCTGTCCAGGTTTCCTTGAGCATGGCTTTAGGCTCATGCTATCCTTGTTGACCATCAAGGAGACATGGGGAGAGTGGTGATAAAGGTTTCTTTCTCCAACTATGTTCGTACATTGACGCCCAAGCCCCCAATTATGGGATATAGAATGGAGCATTTGGAAAATAATTAGATTGTGAGGGTGGGGCCCTGATAAATGGGATTGATGCCCTTATAACAGATCTATGGAGTGCTTCAGCTCTCCATCTTCCCTGTAGAATACATTTAAGCAGCCACAGGTTATACCCTGGTGCAGGGCCCTCTGCAGAGCCTGACACACTGGCCATAGCCTCAGCAGCCAACCTCCAGGTCTGGGAGAAGACAGTTTCTATGGTCTCTGGTACACATGTAAGTTTCACTCCTTCTCAGAGATGAAGCGGACTGTCCCATTTGGGCTGATTGGCTTCCCTGGTATAAAAGATAGATGCCTACCTGTCATCCCAGGACCAGGGTAAAGCACAGGGGCGCAGGTGCAGGCAGCATAGATATGTGAGATATCTCTCTCTCTCTCTCTCTCTCTCTCTCTCTCTCTCTCTCTCTCTCTCTCTCTCTCTCTCTCTCTGCCCTAGGAGCTTCCATGGCCTCTGATCAGACAACATGACAAAGGAGGCAGGGAGGCAAGATCAAATACAACACAACCAGGGCAATAGAAATGAATCCAAGTTTGCTTCAGTCAAACCTTTTGAGTATTTTCTACAAACTCACAGTTTGAAACAGTCTGAAATTGAAACCTTAGTGAGTCAGACAAGAGAGTGTTGTGTGATTTTCCCAGGGAGACATAAGCAGTTGTCTGTTTATTCCAAGTGGTATACCAGCAAAAGCCCTAGTAGAAACTTTGGCTTAGTGAGCCAGCAAGTTTGTTGAGCTTACACACAGAGGTATAGATAAGGGATCACTTAGAGAAGCATGGATGACTCACAGGCAGCTCTGTCACCAAAAGGCCACCCCAGCCTAGATGACAACATGCATGCTTTGATCTCTTTGAATGTCTTGCAGGGACCTGGGTTGGTCTGGGAAAGTATTTTCTCCCCAGCAGTGACTTTTGTTTATCTAATCTTGAGAGGGGCCCTATGAGTCTTGTAATTTTCAGGAGCTTCGTGGGACTGCTTTGTTTCCTGTCAACACAATGGGTGGTACATGGTTATAAAACTCTGACAGTTGGTACTGTTGCCTAAAACATCCAGGGGCTGTATGAATGCTCTGGACATTCCCTCATGACCTGAGGACAACTTATCTCTCAAAAGCCAAGATGTAGTCAGTATAACAGAGAAACAACAGTATGACAGAGAAACTCAACAGTATCCTGGAAAGACCTATCCTGGAGGTGACATCCAAGATCACACCATACCTTTTTCAGGCAGTGTTTCTCAATCATTTAGGAATAGGGGTATCTACCTCAAAATAGATAACAATTTTTAGAAAAGGCTGAGAAAGCCTTCCCTAATGGTGAGGCAAGGTGCATATTTGAATGCAGCAGGCCAGAGGGAAAAGACAGTATTTTTAATGGCTCGTTAACAAACAGAAAGGTATGGATGCTTCCTGTATTTTTCTGTTAGCTTTTTCATTGCAGTCAGAGCACATGTGACAGTTGGGAGTAGTCACCACCCACTGGCATTCTTCCTGGTCTTTCTGGCTCCAGCTCTGGCCTGTGTTCAGAGCACAGAGTTCAAATAAACTCTGTTGATGAGAAGAATATAAGATTTCACTTTAAAAATACAATCATGAAGAGCTTCATTTAATCTAATTCATGAGCATCAGTAGTGTGTGTGTGTGTATAATCAACTGTCAACTTTGCAGCTCCTTCCAAGCAAGATTAGTTCTTGTTAGTGGAGAGCTTAGGGGGAACTGCTGGGGCAGCTTCTAAGCTGTCTTGTAAAGATCTGTGCTCAGGTGTGTGTGTGTGTGTGTGTCTTAATTGGTAAACAGCTCATCTTGTGAGCATGTGAGCCTGGGTTTAAAAGATAGACATGGTAGAGTATGATTGTAATGTCAACACTTATGGGATGGATAGTGGCAGGTACCTGAAGGTCACTGGCCAGCCAGCCTGGTCTCATTAGTAAGCCCATACCAATGAGAAACCATCTCAAAACCAAATAAAAGCTCAGGGATGGTGCCTGAGGGATACCTGATTATTGACCTCAACAGTCATACACTCACATATACACACCTGCACACACGTGTGTACACAATTAGATCAATCTGCACACGCAAGAGGATTTCATGATCAAAAAGTTTAGAAAACATTGAATTCTTTAAAGTTCTTTTAATGATTTGTTTCACTTGCACTTCACAGTGAATAATGGAATACTAAGTAGAGGTATTTTTGGAGCGATTTCACACTTATGTGTGTTGGTTTAGTTTGGTGATAGAATTTAGGGACAGATATTATGTGTCCCTCTTCATTCACTTCTGGCTGCCATGCCGTCTCTACCATATTCTATTATACCAGTTTTGGGAGTCCTGTTCTCTCTGCCCATATTTTATGCCTTCTATAAAAAAAAAAAAAAAAAAAAAAAACACCACAGACCAGTGGCTAAGAACAATTCCTATTTGTTACCTCAGAGTTCTGGATGCTGGACGTTCAAAAAACGAAAGTATATGAGTCCCCTCCTGATGATAGGGAGAGTCCTTTTCTGTCTTTTCCAGCTGTGAGGAGGGCTGGTCCTGCGGTCCTGCTGTATGTTAAATGAGCTGTGAGGAGACCCACTTCTGTGACTCTTTCAACTGTAGGGAGAATACTTCTGTCTCTTCCAGTGGTTCTGAGAACTCTGACCTTGAGTCAGTATCTCTCCAAGTCTTTGTCCTCCACTGTTCCTGGCCACCTTCTCTAACTCTGTCTTTTCCCTTCTTCTAATAAGCACAGTTGTGAGTGCCTGATTTCCACAGAAGGTCATGTTCTGAGAGACTTGGTTAGACAAGCTTCTTCACAGACTATGACAGCAGCCAAGATATGAAATTGGCCTAGGTATCTACTGATGACTGAATGGATTTAAAAAAAAATGATGGTGTTTGTGCAATGGGTTATTCATTCATAAAAAAATTCTGACAGCAACATGGGGAACCAGACAGAACATTATGTTAAGTGAAATAAGCCATGCACATCCAAGCGGGAAGCTTCTCAGCCCATAGAGCAAGCAGATGTGTGGTCATATTGTGTTCCTGGCTGACCAGTGTTCCATCTTTCCCTTGGAGCTCACTGCCATTTTTGCTGGAGGCTTTAGGACATGTAACTTCACTTTATCGTACCTTTTCTTGAGAGCTCCACTAATTCCTCAATCTAAGCTTACTACTGCCACTCTGACACGCTCGCAGGGCCTTCACGCTATGGAAATGAAGGGCTTGTTTGCACCTCAGTGAACACCACCTGTGTCCTCTGCTTTGTCACCTTACAGGGCCTGAGATCATGGAGGGCAGGGCTGTTCTGGGTCTCAGGAGCTTCCATGTGACTCAGAGCCCATGCTGCCCATCTCTGCATCTCATGGAAGGCATTGATTACTTGACACAACAGGCAGTCCCAGGTGGCAGATGAGGACATCAGTGCCGTGTCTCTAGGGCTAAAACCAAAGAAGATGAAGGAGCCTCACACAGGCCACCACTCAGGCCACCCATGGGTTGTGACATTTCTACATTATTCAGTCTCTCCACCCAGATGCCCTGCTTCCTGCTGGCTCTGGCTTAATGGGAAGGAAGCTATTTTTAAGTGTGTCCTTTCACAAAGCAGCAGCCACGTCTCTTGGGGCTTCTGGTTCCTTCCCAGACAGTGGATAAAAATCCCTGTTTGGGGACAAGCAATGAGCAGGAAGTTTAGTTAGGAAAGAAATGTAAAATGTCACAAGTCATTACAAACAGCAGTACTTCCACTGCTCTGTGTGTCCAGCCTGTCAAGTGACTAAGTGTACACCCCCAGGGACACTTGGTTGCCACGAGCTTGCCTTACAAACTGACCCATTTCTGTATTCAATTGGGCCTTGCAGCCTGCACATAGCAGCATGTCTCTGTCACCCAAGCCCTTTGCAGCCTCTTCAACACTGTGTCTTCCCTTCAAATGCCAGACTCTTCCATCCTCCTGCCTTGGCATGCTGGCTACCCAGGACCTCTTTGTATCGTTTCAATTCTAGAAAATGTCAATCATTTTAAGGACAATGTCATGGTCATTTTTTTTTTCCTCTGAGGTAGCTGTTGTAGGTGGGATAGCCCTCTGCTGCTCCTAGAGTTAACCTGCTGAGTGATAAATCACATAAGCATTGTATCATAGACACAGTCTCTCCCCTCACCCCACATTCTCACTCCAGATTGCTTATTAGTGCAAGGATGAATCTTAATTTTGTTTTAGAATCTCTGGGGCTCCATGATGGTTATTATTGATCAACAACTTCACAGGGTCTTGAATCACCTCCGACGAGTCTATGGGCATGCTGTGAGGGAACTGCTAGGTTGGTAAGAAGAACCACCGTAAGTGTGGGCACACCATCCCACAAGCTGGGGTCCTGAACTGAATCAATAGGGGTAGGTGACCTGAGTGGCAGCATTCACCTAACTCTGCCTCCATACTTCAGATGTAATGCCATCTCCTGCCACCATGCTGTCCTGCTGTGGTTAAATATAGCTTCGCGTGAGCCAGAATAATCGCTTGCTTCCTAAAGTTTTGGCCAGACACTTTGTCACCTCAATGAGAAAAGTAACTAAAACAAGATGGTGACAAAGACATGGATCAAGTTTAAGGTATGCACATATTTGGTAAAAGACAGATATCCTTTGAATTATTTTAAAGTGTCTCCACCCTGCAATTTATGAACCAGGGAGTCATAAATAAATCTAGTGGTGAAAGACAAAAGTGAACTCCTGAGAAGTAGTCTGGTTTGGGGAGTGAACCATTTTCTCTGGGAAGAGCCAGGTGGTAAGGGATTTTGGCTTATGAACCGTATAGTTTTGACTTCAACTTCTCCCCTCTGTGATATAATAGAGGCATAGACAAGTAAGTATGGCTGTGTCCACTAAACTTGTTTTAAGAAAACAGCCAACTGAATTGAACCCATGGATAATAGCAGGCAGATGACTAACTGTAAGGGATGGGAATTGAAGATGGCCATAGCTGGGTTGAATGGCCCACAGACTGACCATGTGCAGAGCATCTCTGTACTGAAGAAAGAAACCAAAAAATGGACAAAAGGGTAAGTTAGCTCCTGACTCTGAGCTGGTGCCTCAGTAATGTAAGGATTTGATGGTGGACATGTGGCAGCCAGAAGCCAGTCAGCCTTGCATATTGCTGAAGGGTCTTATGGTGGACGCACCATCCGTGTATTGCTCAGCTGTGCCATTGGTTTGCTATGAAGCTTCTGTGAGGTGCCAGCCACACCCAAATTGCAATAGAATGGAATCTTTGCAGAACACGGGTCAAGAAGGCAGGAAAAGAAAATCAGATCCACCATTGATGAAAGATGGTTGTCGGAGGCACTGGAGAGGGCAGGGTCCCAGAGGTCAGCCAGAAGGTCAGGCAACAGGCTTCCCAGGGTGCCAGGAGCAGTCATGGCCTTGTGCTGCATGGTGCATGGAAGGTCGGTGGGAAAAGTGAAGGCTCAGGTACAAAGGGCAGATGATTCCTGGGGCACATGAGGTCAGTTTTGAGAGAGTCATAGCTTTTTTCTGATTCATCTCAGAAATGAGCATCAACTGAAAGAGACAGGATCTCCTATCTGCTGCATCATTTTTACCATGGCACATTAGTACATTGCTAATAAGGTGATTTTAAAGTCTCTTTCAAATAATGAGCTCCCCCCCCCCAGTCCTCTATTTCCCTTCATTAAAAAGCTCGTTGAAGACAGACAACCAGAAAGTTGGCTGGGCATTTTCAGCTCTGACAGGGCTATTCTATCAATGATAATTAGATTTGGTCTCCTATCTTCTTGCTCCAACTTAGCATAGCTCTATCAAATACCAGAGCTTTCCTAAGCTACCACACATACCCTGTATAATGGTTTGTGTATGTTCTGTCCAGGAGTTGCATTATTAGAAGGTGTGACCCTGTTAGAGTAGGTTGTGGCCTTGTTGAAGTAGGTGTGTTACTGTGGGTGTGGCTTTAAGACCCTCATCCTAGCTGCCTGGAAGCAGTATTCTGCTAGCAGCCTTCTGAAGATAAAAGCTAGTTGAAGATGTAGAACTCTCAGCTCCTGCACTATGTGTACCTGGATGCTACCATGTTCCCACCATGATGATTATGGACTGAACCTCTGAACCTCTGAACCTGTAAGCCAGCCCCAATTAAATGTTGTCCTTATAAGAGTTGCCTTGGTCATGGTGTCTGTTCACAGCACTAAGACCCTATCTCAGACACCCTGCCTCTCTGTCCCTCTGTGAAGTCATGTGGTGATCTACTTTGCAGAGATTTGCTTTGCCATGGCCACTCTTCTCATGGTGTGAGTACCATGTTTGGCCAGCCTTGTGCTCAAGTTCCTATGAAACTTCTGTCTTAGTGTCTAGCTTGGAACTAATCAACAGCCTTGCCTTAGTGGCCTTTTGTGATGGTGGAGTTGGTGGAGTAGGGTGGGGAGATAGCAAGGTTACTCCAGTGCCGCCACCACTTCTGCCTCTCCCAGTGCAGGTCTATAACATGTTCACGGGACCTGACTCCTGGTCTTGCCTGAGTGTATCTCCATGGTTGTCTCAGTTCCCTATGGCTACTGTTTCAATCACAGAATCTCCCTAGCATAAACTCTGTGATCCCCTAAACAGATCCACCATCAGCAAGCTGGACACCTCCTCACCCTGGTTACCAGTTCATTGCACTGAAACTAGTTATGTCTCTTTGTGTTTTGAGTAACAGATACATTCTGAGGTGACTTTCACAAAGTAGTGCTAGAGTTTTCACAAACCCTCTCTAATGAAGTGATCTGTTGTTCTATAGAACTGGAGCCCACTCATGACAAGCCTTCTGTGGAATCTTGGACAAGACACATGTCATAGATGTGTCCAGAGCTCTGTCTGTTCATCTCCACACTCTGAGCGTCTTCACTTCCCAATGGCTGGATGATGATCTCAGACAGACAGCAAAGATGGTCATCTCAGTCTGGTTTATATATCTTCTACGTTCTTGATAAAAGAGAAAATGGAGCCCCCCACCCCACTCAATTTTGAGGTGAGGCTGAATGTAGCCTAAACGTGTGTCTAACTGGATATATAGCCAAGAATGATCTTGAACTTAAGATCCTCCTGTCTCCTCAGTGCTGTAATTACAGACTGTACCACAATGCCCAGGATTTTCAGTGCAGGAGAAGGAACCCAGGGCTGCATGCTAGACAAACACTTGTACCAGCTAAGCCATATTCCCAGCCTTCCACTCAGGGTTTCTGGGAAGCGTATGACATGTGCAGTCACAACATCATGGTGTATGCTCTGGGGACAGATGGGAGTTTGGCTGAAGACTGAAGCTCACTCAGAAACCAGTGGCTCTCCAGAGCTCACTGTGTTACCTCTTTGCCTGAGCTTCCTCCCCAAAGTTCCTTTCCAGTGTACTTTTAATGCTAGCAGGACAAGAAGGCCCAGGCTCTCTCCTGTCTGTATCCTAGGATGTGTTTAGCTCCTGCCTTGACCTCATAGCAGCCCTCATGGTCCTGCCATGGGACTCTCACCATCTTTGTCATGTGTGGCAGTCATTGGAGCATGTCTGCTATTTAGAACATTCACCAATAAGGCAGAGCTGGGATGAAATGCAGGGTGGGGAACTATGAGGGATATGGGGAGTGATGCCTGCCTCACTGGACAGAAACACAACCACAGTCCCATTGCCATTGCCAAAGTATCCCTCTGTGAGAAAAAGCAAGACTGAAGAAATCAGGTAGGAAAAGTAAGTGGTGTCCCTTGCTACTCTCACTGTACCTACTGGTTGGAAGAGCACATAGTAGACCCTTCAGTAGGTGCCATCACAGTTAGCCAAATTACCTTCCCAGTCCAGAATCTATTGGGGAATTAACTTTAAGGCATGATTAGAAAGGGCCCAGATTATGACCAGGCTGATGATGTAACCTCTCAATCCCTAGCTCCAGAGCTCCTCTGAAGGGCCAGTCCTGCTGATCACATGGATGAGAGATGAGGCTGGGGCTCTGAGGAGACAGACACTGTACAAACAGTGGCTGAAGGACTCTACTGATATGCCAGAATAAAGACTTCAGTCGTGATGGTGTGTTATTATTCTACAGACCCTCTTGAGTCACATTCACCTGTTGCATTCCAGTAACTTGCTGTTCTTACTTTATAAATTCTCACCTTCTCCCAAGTCCTTCCTTGATGCAGTTATGGTTATTAATTAATATCAGGCATCACTGTCTTACTTGTTACAATCATGATTGTATTACCATGTTACCATATTACCATGTTACATGCTCCGTGGATGTTCCCTACAGGGTCAGTAAGCCAGATGACCAGAATGGCCAGGGCATTTGATGACAAATGTTCTATGCTCTGCTTTTACAGATTTGGTCACCAGGGCCACATGATGAGCATTTGAAATGTGGTGATGCAGTTGGGAACTGACCTTCAACCATGACTTCATCCATTTTAAACTCATATCGTGTATGTAGCTAGTAACTCCCACACTGAACATCAAGGTTTTGGAGGACCAAGATGGAAATTTATACTCCACCGAGTCGCAGGAAAACATGCTGACTCATTCCTTTGGCATAAAATCCCTGGATGAATCTCTTTGTTAGTAATTGGGTCTCAGTCCAGTACTCATAAGTAAAACAGTCCTTATTTCAAGTTGAACACACTGTCTTATCTGGCCAATGCCCAATCCTGTGTGCAAAGAATGGTGTAGCAGCAGAGAGGAGACACTTGATTCTATGTCAAGGGTGTCAGGAATGTCTTCCAGGAAACTGAGGAGCCACTGTGCTTCTTGAGGGGTTAGGCAGTCATAGGATGGGGGAGAAAGAGGACAGGTCCAGACATCAGTTATACAGAAGAAGCTCAGAGCAGTCTCATAGCCTCAAATACAGTTTGTGCCAGTGCAAGGTGCTTAGATAGGGGCCTGGACAGGCTGAGGATCTTTGTGTCTCTTAAGGGAGAGTCACATTTAGATAACCTTTGCCAAGGTAACAGGGAGTCATGAGAGAAGTTCATGCAAATCTTTGAGAAGTGTGCAGAGGTCTTCTTTTGCTTTTGTTTTCTCACACTTAATTATTCTGACTTCCATCTGGAAAATAGACTGTTTGGCTAGTGGAGGATCTCTAGAGAGAATGGACTGAAGATCTTGCTGAATTGAACCTACCTGCCTCTAACACAAGCAACAGAACGGGGCATCACTGGACATGCAAAGACACACCTGTGTCCCTGTGGGGGACTTTATCCTCCTCTCTAGTTCTCTATTTTCTGAATACTAAACATTAGAAAGAAGTTTCAGTAGAAAGAGAAAGGGGGTGGAGGAGAGAAAAGAATTTGGATTTGGAAATGGAAGCTTCTGGAAGCACCAAGGGATGCTGACAGCAAGCTGGAGACAGCTGCCTGGAAGAAGTGCTCACCAGTGAGGCAGTGCTGTCATCTGCATTTTGATGTCATAGGAAAAGAAGGCTGAGAGCATTGGGACATCCTGTGTTTAAGGGAAGACTGCAGGGACTAGCCTCAAAGGAAGACAGGAGTGTCACTGCTGTGGATGGAAGGGGGATCCTCCTAGAGCACAGGGAGTGTGTGTGCTGAGCTGGAAGGCAAAGGCAGCAGAGGTGGTGTCAGCAGCCAGGGCAGCTCCAGCAACGAGCACAGGCTGAGGAGTTAGGATGCAACCTGAGAGCCCAAGGTGAAGATGCAGCAGAAGGAAAGGAGACACGCTCCCGAGTCCTCAGTGCTCTGCAGCATGGTCCAGCCCCTCCTGACAAGGGCAGGGTCACGTAGGAGGGAAGATGCCACTAATGCTTCATAACTGATGCATAGAGAGAACACTCCAGACCACATGATGTTTATGAGAACTTAGGAAATCAGATCAGTGGGTACTTCCATTAAGACTATTAATGAGAAGTTATTCTGTGAAAATTGTCAGATAGTTATAAAGTTTCATCTCCCTGGTACTTACACAGTGTAGGTGTACAAACACACACTACACACATCACACATATACACACCACACATACATAAACACAACCATACCACACACACACTCACACACACACCACACACATATACACACATCCATGCACCCACCACACACACACATGCACACACACATACCAACACACATCTCCTTTTAAGAAAAGGAAAAAAAAAAAGCAAAAACAAATCAACAAACCAAAACCCAGCCAAGGTTGCAACTTTGGCTCCCCAGCAGTGTCAGGAGAACATCCCTGATGTGGACAGTGAGCAGCAGGACCTTGGGGCTGGAGAATGTGTGCACACACACAGGTGTCGTACAGTCAGAGCCCAGGATCTACATTAGAAGCTACTTCCAAAGTAAGAAGTGTTTGCCACCTGCTCAGTTTTCTTCTTTACAACTCCAAACAAGAAAAGTCGCTTCTCAGAAATAGTTGTGATGTGTTATCAACTTAGAAAATTCCTGTTTATCCAGTGGAGAAGTTCTGAAAAAGTTGGGGTGTATTCTGGGAGAGGGACATAACATACTAGTATGTTGCATTTGCTTCCATATGGTAGCCACACACTTGGATTTCCACTCAGCTTCTGCAATTATGTCTCTGGGGGCTCCCTTCCTCAATGTCATAGGTAATCAATGTGCTTATCCAAAAGGCTTAAAGAAAATAGACAAACCCAGTTCATCAATAAAATCCCCTTTTAAAAGGGCATCCCTCAGAGCTGAAGAGATGGCTCAACAGTTGGGAGAACTGGTTGCCCTTCCAGAGGTCCTGAGTTCAGTTCCAGCAACCACACTGATGGTACCTCAGAACCATCTCAAATGGGATATGATTCCATCTTCTGGTGTGCATAAAGACAAATATACACACACACACACACACACACACACACACACACACACATATATATATGTAGGCATTCTTCCCTTGAGCCCTCAGTTAAACAGTAAACAAAAATTACCAGCACATGGCTTTCTTTGCATCTTTTTGTTAACTGAAGACATGGGAAATCTCAGAGTACATTCACATACTTTCTAACAGGTAAATTATCCATGGGTCAGGCTTAACACTGATGAATGAATTATGTTTTGAAAGGGAAGCATATTATTAAGTCACTCATTCATTGTGCCCTCCTCTCTGTGTCGTGGAACTCGAGATGCCCAAGTGTCACACGCACACACACTTTGCTGTATTGCCTGCCAAGAACCAGAGTATAAAACACAGCTCACATGCATGTCTGTCTGTCATTGCACTTGACGGTTCTACCCTGGGAGGCTGAACAAACATCTCACACGGGCTTATGGCAGGTTCAGCAGAAACGGGACGTGCACCGTTGCACGTTATTTTAAAAGATGGAGATGCTGGGAATGAAGGCTCGGATGCGTCTGCTGACTGATTCACCGCCCACTGGCTGCTCTTTGACCTTTTATCTGAGATAGAAGAAAAGCAGAGCGAGCGACTGCTGCTTTGGATCCTTCTGCTGTACTTTGACTGCAACTTCCTTTTTTAGCACTAACGATGCTGACTTTATTTGCCATGAGGGGACTGGCCCAGAAGCAGTTACGGGAATTTGGACCTCTACGTACAAGCTGGAACAGGTGTTAGATCCTCAAAGATAAGTGCTGCAAGTTCAGAGTCTCTCATGCCTGGGATATTGTCCTTTAGTCCCAGCGGTGGTGTTCAGTTCTTATTACCAGCGGTGGCGTTGCCGTCTTTACCAACTAAGAACCCAGTTAATTGCCATTATGGAAATTAACAAACCTGATGAATTCTACACGGAATGTCTTGACCCATGGCAGCACTGCCTAGCTGCAGTGTGACACAAATGGCAGGTTTGCCATAACTGCATTCTCCTTATCTCTTTACCCAGTGGAACGTTCTCTGATGCTTCCTTCCCTTCTAGGTGGAAACTTGTATACAGCATGCTAAAGTACTCTTATCTCTACTTTACAAGTAAAGAAAGATTGTCCATGGACAATCAAAAACAGATTCTAGGAAAGCGGGAAGGTTTACTTCTTTTTCTCAACTCACTTTTTTCTGGCATGAAAGGGCTCAAGGTCAAATGAGTCTAAAATCCATCATTAAAACAGAAAAAGTAGCATTCTTAAGCAAAAAGATTAAGATCCCCTTGCAGCTCGTTTGTCGCCTGTCTGGCTGGCATGAGAGTAGGAGTGTGTGCTTTTCTGAGTCTGGCCAGCAGAGGGCAGAGTTTACTGCTGAGATCCTGGTTTTTAGGGTTGTGCAGAAATGCAGCAAGGTTGGGACGAGCAGGAGCCTTTTGAGAAATAACTCCTGTCTCAGCAGAGAGGTTCATCGCATTGGGAGAAGCTGCAGCAGGCCCCCTTTACGTAGAGGGCAGCCTTTGTCTGGTCCCATTTGATTCTATCCATGACCTCTGGGGTCTCTGAGGGACTCTTGCAGTTGCTCTATGGTATCTGATTACATCACCTCAAACAGACCTTGTGCCTCGTGTCCGCCCATGTTCACAGAATCCCTGAGCGTGCCACTCCTTAGGGAGCCCTCACACATGACAAAATTTAGCACTGTTTTTCTGAATGGCGAAAGGGCTTTGGGGGTCTCTCAGCCTTGGGACATCCATGGCTGAATTAGGTTTTACTTGGAGTTACTCTAGCAGTAAGGTTTGCAGGGGCTTCAAGCAGACAGTTTTTCCCCAGCGTCAGGGGCCTTCAGCAGGCTCCTATTTAGTAAGTTTAGGATTTGTCTTTTGGGTGTGGGTAGGCACTAGTGAGTCCCCTGTGAATCTAATAGTAGTAACCAGTGCTACAGCTCCTGAGGTGCTTGCCTGAGCATAAACCCGGCAAGGAGCTTTCAATGCTTGGGGCCTTTGTATTCATCGGGAGGCT
>JAJTUV010003541.1:0-51142 GCA_021653895.1 Mastomys natalensis
TAAAATGCAAAATATTTTTTTTAATCAATACCCCCAAAAAAATTTGGTTTTTCAAAAAAAAAGGTAAAAAGGGGATGGTTTTAAAAGGGGAAACCATACATAGAAAATTGGGGACTTCTTAAAAAAAACCTCTTTTCCTAATGATTGTTTCAACTTTTTTAAATTTTTTTCCCATACAATGACACCAAACCACATTTGACAATTTAAACAATATTTTTGGCCCCCCTAAAAAAAAATAAACTAACAAAAATTTAAAAAGGTTTCCCCTTTTAAAAAACAAGAGGGATTACTTTTCAACTTGGGGGGGGGAAAAATTTTTTTTTCCCCCCTGGGGGGGGCCCCTGCTTTTGGTTGCAAAGCGGGCCCGCACCCTGTTTTTTTTCCCCCATTTTGGGAAAATTTTTTTGAACCCTCTTTTTTTTCAAAAGGCTTAGGAAAGGACCAAGGAAAAAATTTACAGTGCCTTTTCCCTTCCCCCTTTTTTTTGTTTTAAATTTTTTTTTTTTTCCCTCTTGCTTTCTGAACTTATTTCTGTTTTTTTTAAACCCTTCCTCAAAAAAGGCCTTTTAAACAGGCAAAAAGGGGTTTCCTACCAAAAAGTTTTTTTTTTGGGGTGTTTTTTTTTTAAAAAGCACAAACAAAAGCGATCCTTGATATTTTGGCTTTTTGGGGAAAACGGTAATTGCAAAATTTAAATCCCCTTTGTTTTTTCCATTTTTTTTTGGGGGTGTTTTAAGGGTTTTTTTTTTCCCGGAAATTTTAAAAGACCCCTTTTTTTCTGAAAGGGGTTCTTTTTTTCCCAAAATTGGGAAATCAGCAGCTTTACGGGGTTTTTTCCCCCGGGAAAAAAAACTCAAATACGAAAGGGGTTTGCTGGTTTTTTTTAAAAAAAGGAAAAATTTTTTGGTTTTCCCCAAAACAAAAAAATTGAAAACTTTCTTCTAAAAGAAACAAATTCTCCCAAAAAATTCCTGCCTCGGGGCAAAAAAAACTTCCCCAATTTTAAAAACAAGGGGTCCCCTCTCCCCCGCGGTCCAATGGGGGGCCCACAGTACTGTTTCACAAAGAGACACTTGCCGTCCCCTTTAAAAAACCAAATTAACCCCAAAAGGCGGGGGGGTTTTTTTAGCAGGTTCCCCCCTTTTCAGACTTTTTTTTTTAAGGGGGGGGGGTTTGGAAAAATTTGCACCCTTGGGGGGGGCGTAACTTTTCCCTAAAATGGTTTTAAAAAAATTTTTCCCCCCTTTCCCCCCCTTTTGCCCCCCCCCCTTTTTTAAGGGGTCCCCGGGGGGAAAACAACAAACATGTTTTTTTTTCCAATTTTTAAAAAACCACCTCAAGAGGACGCCCCATTTACCCCCGGGGTTTTTCTCCTGGGGGCCCCCAGGGGGAAAAATTTTGGGCCCAAAGGGCCCCCTTTAAAAAATTTTATGGATTTTATAAATTCAAATTAAAAAACCCCTTTTTAAACAAAACTTCAAAAAAAGTTTTTCCTTATTTTTGAAATTTGGCTTTTTTTTTGAAAAAATAAAGGGGATTTTTTAAAAAAAAATTTTTTTTGGATCAAAAGTCTTCCTTTAATATTTGAGATTTTTAATTTTTAAAAATTTTTTTAATATAAAATTTTTCTGGAAGAAATGGCTTTAAAATAAAATAAGCTTAAATTTTTTTAAAAAAATCCCAAAGTTTAAGGCATTTGTCCCCCAGACGCTAGAAAGGGCGAATTTTAAAAAACCTTGCCCCAGCTTTTCCCCAGGTTCTGGGGAAACAAAAAAAAAAAAAAAAAAAAAAACCCAAAAACACGGGAAAAGGGAAAAAACCCCCCCATTTTTAACAACCCCCCGCCTGGAAAGATTTCCCTTTTAAATCCCTCTGACCAAAATCATTCCCCCCCCCCAAAAACCAAAAACCTTCTCCCCCCCTTTTTTTTTTTTAATAAATTTGCAACTCCAGCCATTACTGCTAAAGGCTTCTCCAAAAAACATTTGCAGAAACTTCAAGGTTGAACCTGTCCTCTGAGGACATGAAGGGAAAAGCATTTCTGGACAAAGATGAGAACTCTGATCCTTCTCCTGAAGTGGTCTAGAACCCAACACTCATCCAGGCCTCACAGTTTTTGCATCTTGGCCAGTAGTAAAACCTCACTGTACACAAGCCAGTTTAGACTTCCAAGTTACTGGGAGTTTTCAGAATTTACCTCATCAAGCAAAATTTAAAAAAAAAAGAAGAGAAAAGAAAAGAAGGAGAAAGAAAAAGAAAAGAAACCTTTCAATATATTGCTCTTCCAAAAAAAAAACCAAAAAAAAAAAAAAATACAAACCTGCCTGCTGGGGCTGCCAAGATGATTCAACAGTTATGAGCATGAGCTGCTCTTGCAGGGATTCATTTGAATCCCAGCATCCTCTGGCATCTCATAATTACATGTAACATCAGTTTTAGGAAATGCATTGCCTTCTTCAGCTCTCCAAAGACTCTCTACAGATGTGCATATACCCACACACAGGTGCACATACACACAAGTAAAAATAAAAACCTTTTAAAGCATTTAAATCAATGCCCACATTATCTTCCTTTTAAAGACGACAATTTTCACCTACAGTTCAGCATCTCCTAATGTTAAACAATCACCAAAGAGATTGATTGGCAAATTAGGTACCAATTATTGAACACCAAGAGTACTGAGCATTATCAAAGATGACAGAAGACCCTAACATCTGCTTTTGCATGACACCCAGGCACTTCTTAATTAGTGTCTCAGAATGTAGTTGAGTTGTAGACTTGGATTATCTTTTAACATCTACACAAACGTAGGCAGCTTTATTAATCTCTCTGAGTCTTAATGTTTTAAAATACCATTTTCTTTTTAATATGCTTTTCATTACTTTTATTATTTTTTACAGTCCAGTCTTTTTCCCCACTTTTAGTCTGCCCTCCCACAGTTCCTCATCTCATTCCTCCTCCTCTTTGTCTCCAAGAGGATGCTCACCCCTACCAGCCCTCCCTACTCCCTAGGGCCTCAAATCTCTCCATGGTTAGGCACATTTCCTCCCATTGAGGCCAGACCAGGCAGTCCTCTGCTGTACCTATGTCAGAGGCCTTGAAGCAGCTAGTGTATGTAGCCTGGTTGGTGGCTCAGTGCCTGAAGGATCTCTTATGTCCAGATTAGTTGAGACTGCTGGTCTTCCTATGGGGTCTCCCTCTTCCTTAGCTTCTTCCAGCCTTTCTCTAATTCAACCACAGGGGTCCTCAACTTCAGTCCAATGGTTGGGTGTACATTTTCTATAAAAACATTTCATCAGCCTGCCATGGCTTCCATAACAAAATATGAAAAATCTGCACAGCAGAAGTCCAAGAGCAGGTGACAGCAGGTTAGGAGTCTTATAGACCTCACTGATTGAGCTCGAGCATGACCTTCTTCTCACTGTGAACTCACATGACCATTGGTTTTCAATGATAAAGAATCTAGTTTAATAGAATAATGTGAACAACCTCAGTGGCAGCACCTTCAAGTGCTTGTCTGGGGTCTCTGGGAGGCTATAGCATACACCCAGAGTTACTGATCATAGAAGATGACATTTCTTCCATGGGCTTAAAGTTCAATAGGTTGCAGACCGGACTATTAGCCCCATTGTTTCCTGTCCCTGTGTCTTTTCTGTTTCAAATCATGAAAGGTTCCACTGGGACATAATACTCATAGTTTCAAACAAAGAAGCATTCTACTGAGCCATTATACAATTGAACCAAAGATGGGAACTGCTCTCCAGACACTTTGGGTTTTTGACATTTCTGAACTCATACACAGAGGAGGAGCTACTGTATATATGGAGATGATGAATCCCTGTACCTAGGAGAGATTGGATTTTTTCTTCACATTAGAGGAATGCCTGGAATACATGGGCTTCTTAGAGCATTTCTTACCCTCTCCATAGCCAGTGACCAATTTCAGCATAAAATTCTAACAACTCAATGAAAGAAGAACTCCCAATGACACAAAACCTCCAGGTAGAGTGACCATTTGTGTCACTCTTGTTGTTTAAAAAAAGAGAAAAACGGCCGCGGCAGAGGGTTCCAGGAGGAGAAGTTTATTTAGGGCAGAGGGAGATCAGAGAGAGAGAGATGTGGTTGCCGGCCATGACCACGTGGAGGGGGTGGGGAGAGGAAAGGGAAAGGGAGATGGGAACCTGCAGGCCCACGGTCGAGGGAGCAAGGGAGCAAGAGAGCAAGAGAGCAAGAGAGCAAGAGAGCAAGAGAGCAAGAGAGCAAGAGAGCAAGAGAGCAAGAGAGCAAGAGAGCAAGAGAGCAGAGAAAGAGAGCAAGAGAGCAAGAGAGGAGAGCAAGAGAGCAAGCGAGCAAGAGAGAGAGGAGGGGCCAGACAGCCCCTCTTATAATAGTGGGCAGGGCTACCTGGCCATTCCCAGGTAGCTTTGGGGAGGAGCATACCTAGCTGTTACCAGGTAACTGTGGAGCTGGAGTTTAACAGAATGCTAACAACTCTACCAATGACAAATATTACCAGCTCACCAGGGCTTCCTGAAGGTACAGGGAATAGTACTTCATAGAAGAAAATAAGTAAACAAGTCACATCATCAGTATATAAATAAAGACTGCAATTGTTGTGAATATATATATATATATTTACTTATACATTATATTATATATTATACTTGTATATTATATTATATTATATAAGTATATTTACTTATATATACACATAGAGAGATATAATATACATATACATACACATACATCATATGCATATACATATATATCATATACATATACATCATATACATATACATTATCTGTAATACATGCTATACACAGGGATAGCAGGATTGGTCAGTGGGTAAGGGTATGCATGGATTAGCTTTATGTCAACTTATCACATAGGAATGTGGCAAGAAAGTACTTCAACTGAGAAATTCCATCAGATTTGCATGTGAGCAAATTTGTAGTGAATTCTTGATCACTGATTGATGTGGGAGCTCCCATCCCATTGTGAGTGGCTCCATTCCTGGACAGGTGGCTCTGAATTGAATAAGAGAGCAGGCTGAGTATGTCATGGAGAACAAGCCAGTAAGCAACATCCTTCATGGTGTCTGCTTAACTGACATCTCCAGGTCCCTGGCTTGAATTCCTATACTGACCTTCCTCCAGAGTGTATGGTAAGCTGTAGGATTAAATATTTTTTTCTCTCTAAATTGCTTTTTGTTGCGGTGTTTATCACAACAATAGGAAGCGAGTGAGAACAAGGTGCTTGCTGCCAAGCTTGACAATCAGAAATGGATTCCCAGGAAGCACATGGTAGAAAGAGATGCCTCTAAGAACAGATGCCTCTAAGTTGCCCTCTAAGTTCCGTACATGAACTCAAACACATAAACACATAGATAAACGTAATATATCATGTTATGATTTTTTTTTCTTTTCTCTTACCCCTTTATGGACTGTAAGATAGCTTTACTTTATATAATAATATTTACATATTATTAACTTTACTCATAGTATATAGGTTATAAGATATGAAGATGCATTCAAGAATGACCTTCATTCAGAGTCTTTTGGATGGCTATGTGACACAGACAAGATAAAGATGCTGTGTTTGATAAGTAGATGCATGAGTAGTGGTTTGATATTTCAATGGACATACAGTAAATGAAAATGCTCTAGGCAAAATTCTCAGTTATGTTTTTAAGAATAATAAAGTGACCTAGGGTCAGATTAGACATCAAGGTAGTCACAGTCATAAGTCAGATAATATGTCTTCTGACTTCTTACAAAAATTACATTAAATACATTTTGGGGTATCGAAGTAGAATATGTTTTAAAAGTCTACTTATCCTTAAAATGATTGTGAAGATACATTTCATATGCTTAGAACTTTTGAAACATGCAATGTATGTTGAAACATCTCAGTATAGTAAGGCAACTCAATAATGTAGCTATTGTTTTATTTATGATGTATATTAGCCTCTATACCTTACAGTTCTGTATCAATGAACTATTATTTTATTCAATATTAGACAAAGAAGCTTGGAGTATGTGTTTCTGTTAGTCACTCTCATTAATGGAAATGCTAATGGCAGAAAAAGGAACACTTTTATTCTCAGCCATTCACTGACTTAGACATTTTGGCTAAGCATAGGGCAAAAAATAAGAACCTTAAAACAATGCTCAGAAGAAAGCAGATGCCAACGGCTTAAAACCTGAACATTTTAAATAAGAAGGCAACTATGTGATTTTACATTCCTCATTTTATATTATATTTGAGGAGGCTTATTCTAAAAATTATTTTATAACTTGCTTTTACACAACTATTTCAATAGTAAGTCTAGACAATGGATGTACAGTTCTCTGAGTCGAGTGTCTGAGATATAACATACAGTGTTTTTCACTTATGATGTGAATGTTTTTGTCCTTGTTGGGAATTATTCTATAATCATGACAATATTAACAATCATAGGCGGACTAAACCTTGTTATAGTTAATTATTCTGTTTAGAATTCAGAAATCTTCCTTGAAAGTAGACAACAACGAGTCTAATATATAATCTTGTTGTGAGTGGGTGGTTATATATCCAGAGATCTGACACCTAGTTGTTAGAAGATCAGGGAAACGCAAAGCTCACTGAAAGGCTAATTGTATTTTGTGTCACATGTGACACAGAAGTGGAAGAGAGGCCCACTGTGTGGAGAGCAATCCTTCTGGAGCTCCAAGCTATGTGTTTTGCCACATAGCCAAGCCGATGTCACAGAAAGAATAGATGTCTATACATTTTCCTCACCTTCATTCTGTCATGGAACTATCCATTCACCAAAAGATCTTTAAGAAGAAGTGAGAGGAAAATAAATTAATATATGTCCATTGTCTTTAGTTCTACCACAAAAGACACTGCAAAAATTATTTTTATTTGTGGTGTATGTGCACATGGCTGTGTGTGTGTTTTGTGTATGTGTGTTTATGTGTGTGCGTGTGTGTGGTGTGTGTGTGTGTGTGTGTGTGTTGAATGTGCAGTCACATGCGGAAGCCAGAAGGTGGGTTAAAGAGCCTGGAGCTAGAGTTTCATGCAGTTGTAAGTCACTTATCACAGGAAACTGAGATCCGAACTCTGGTTCCCTGCAAGAGCACCAAAGGCTTTAAACTGTTGAGCTTTCTCTGCAGCACACAAGGACACATTTGACACTGAAGTGATGAGATGACTCTCAGAGTTTCCTCTCTTAGCACTTCATTTCCCCCATTCAACTGCTGCACTGAGTTTTTAGAAAATGCAATCTCACCCATTTGCAGATATCCCTGGGTCACTATCATCTCCACTACACTGACTCTAGCAAGCCAATGATGCTATTTTCAAGCCCATAATCCTTTAGGAATCCTGTGACCCTAAATACATCTAAAAGAAACTTGGTAGCGATCTAGTATTGATTGCTGTGTGACACACATACAATGCTTCACGCTTGTGTGTGACAACTTCTTCTATGGCCGCTTCAATAAATCTGTTAACAACAAGAAAGATCATTTCTACCACAGAGGTTAGCTAGTGGCAAATACACACAAAGAAGCAAAGACTGTTGCAATCCACCTTGATTTTTTTCACTAACAATGGTTATTTTTTTTTTGACAGATTCTGTGTCCAGCAGTTTGCAAGTGATCATTCCTCACTCCATGTTACGAGCCAGTACAATCATGTTTCCTAAGATAAAGTAAGTCTTAGACAATAAAACAGCTGTATGATTTCACCCATCTATGTGATTTATTCCTAAGGTTCTACCCAGAGCCTGTACGTTAAGCTGCCTTCTGTAGTCTAGTTATCCAAGAGTTATGGTTTGATGTTTAATAAACATAAATAACTTTACATTTCCCTGAATTGTTAGACCCATCATGATGAGTGGCAGCAGAGTGTCCCAGAACCATCCCTTATTAAAGTGTCAGTGTCAGCTTGTCAAGGTAGGACAAGCCACACCTAGTACCACCACAGACTGTACCTCTCACATTTAGAAACCTTGTATTGCTGTAGGGAGCAGGATGAGTGTTAGTATATTTGGTGACCATTTATGGAAAATTTTTAGAACTGCAGATGGAAGACATCCTCCCTACTCACCAGGGAGGACAACCTGAATCTCTGAGCAGTCACTTCATTTTTGGAGGTAATTTCAAAAGTAGGATATAGATTGACTTCTGAAGTATTTCCTAACTTCACAAGGACATAGATCCCTCAGGTGTTGAGATTGTAGGTGACTTTCATGCATATCCAAGCCCACAACTTGCATCATGGTGTTTCCTTCTTAACTCTTAGTTAGGTATGTGTTATCTTTTTCTTAGCAGAACCTCAATAAGGGGAAACATTGGAATAGTGAATATATATTCTTAGTGTGCCTTTAAATCACAAGGTGTTGAAGAAAAATGATCAAAACTGTTTTCATACTTAAGCTTTGTTAAGGCTCTTAAATACCTTATAAACAACTTCTTGCTAGGAAGGAGGTTCAAGTAGGCACATTATCACTGCAAAGCTAATTGGCATTTCAAAGCAGTAAGTTTCAAGGTATGCTTTATAAATTCAGAATGGGAATATACTCTAGTTTAATGCCTTCTGTTGTGATAAAACAGGCACCCAAATCAGTGTAGTGGTGGAAAAGATTTGCTAGTCTTAACACTTGCAGGGTACAGTTTGAATGTTAAGTGCCCCCTCCCAAAGGCTGGTGATTTGCGTCCCACTATGATATACTATAAGCCACATGAATGACAAAGTCTTTACCATCCAACCTCCATGGCCCTGCCTTGGTCATTATCGTTGTTGGATTTTTACTAACTTTCTTAGGTTCTAGTCTTGGGCTCATAGAAGAGAGACTCACACCACAATAAACATTTTCTTGGGTAAGTCATTCTTCAATACTGGAAGGGTTTAAACGTGAAGGAATTCCTAAAAAGACTTTTGTAGAAATAAAACTTCTCCTTAAAAGTCTATTTTAGAGACATTTGTGTTTCCTATGGAGAGAACTTGGAAACACAAAATAAGGAAAACCTATCTCCTTTATATCTATGATTTAGACATGTCTAGTGTAGTTTGCCTTCTACAGTCAATCATATTTATATGTTATAATGGTATAAAGTGAGATCATGAAAGCTCCAAGATATGACTACGAAGGTTTTTATTGAAGATATGAGGGGGAACACAGCCAGAGGCATCTGAAAGATTCCAGAGTAGGGAGATAAAGTAGTATCTGAACATACACAAAATGAACTCAGACAAGGGGATGATGGAGGACCAAAAGAGAGGGGAGCAAGTGGACCAAGAGAGAGTCAGTAGGGCTGAGATGATATAGAATTACATAGGAATGGCAAGCTGGGAAAGGGAAGCCCATGAGCTGGAGAAGGTTAAGGTGGGGGCAGGGTAAGAGAACATAAAACCAGACACACTGAAACTAATAGAAAAGAAGGGGGAAGCCTCTCGAATACCTAAGCACAGGAGAAAAGTTCCTGAATAGAACACCAATAGCTTATACTCTAAGATCAACAATTGATAAATGGGACTTAAAATTGCAAAGTTTCTGTAACGCAAAGGACACTGTCAATAGGACAAAACAACAACCAACAGATTGGGAAAAGATCTTTACCAATCCCACATCTGATAGAGGACTAATATCCAATATATACAAAGAACTCAAGAAATTAGGCTCTAGACAACCAAATAACCCTATTAAAAAGTGGGGTATGGAGCTAAACAAAGAATTCTCAACTGAGGAAATATGAATGGCCGAGAAGCACCTAAAGAAATGTTCAGCATCCCTAGTCATCAGGGAAATGCAAATCAAAACAACCCTGAGATTCCACCTCACAACACTCAGAATGGCTAAGATCAAAAACTCAGGTGATAGTAGATACTGGCGAGGATGTGGAGAAAGAGGAACACTCCTCCATTGTTGGTGGGATTGCAAGATGGTACAACCACTATGGAAAACAGTCTGGCGGTTCCTCAGAAAACTGGACATATCATTACCTGAGGACCCAGCTATACCACTCCTGGACATATACCCAGAAGATGCTCTAACACATAACAAGGACATATGCTCCACTATGTTCATAGCAGCTTTATTTATAATAGCCAGAAACTGGAAAGAACCCAGATGCCCTTCAACAGAGGAATGGATACAAAAAATGTGGTACATTTACACAATGGAATATTACTCAGTTATTAAAAACAATGAATTTGAGAAATTCTTATGTAAATGGATGGAACTAGAAAATATCATCCTGAGTGAAGTAACCCAATCACAAAAGAATATACATGGTATTCACTCACTGATTATTGGATTTTAGCCCAGAAGCCTGAAATACCCAAGATTCAACTCACAAACCACATAAAGCTCATGAAGAATGAAGACCAAGTTGGGAGTGTGGAGGGGGAGAGCTTCAGTCCTTCTTAGAAAGAGTAACAAAATACTCAAGGGAGCAAATATGGATACAAAGTGCAGGGCAGAAACTGAAGGAAGGGCTGTCTGTGGACCATTCCACCTGGGTATCCATCCCATGTGTGGTCACCAAAGTTAGACGTTGATGTGGAGGTCAGGTACTAAGTGAGCCAGGAGGCATGCACTTTGATATGCTAATAGGCATCATAGACAGCCTTTGTGTTAGGTCTCCTTTGGACCTGACAATAATACTAGTGTTTAGAATTGTATATCTTGTGTTTTTCACTTCCAAACTCAGGTCTTCCCGCATGAAGAGCAATCAAATTAATGACTGAGCCAGTTCTCAAGCCCCAACAGTACATTATAATGCATATTTTATGTGTATTCACTACAGCTCTATAAGACACAGTAATTAAGAGGGAAGTCTTATTATTTCTCATTGTCAGCTGTCATACTGAAAAGCTTTAAAGTCTTGTCTGTAGTAAAAACTTTTTATTAAATATTGATTGTTCGTTAGGTGGTGCTGGTGCTGGATGCCTTTAATCCTACGTAGCACTTGAGAAGCAGAGGAAGATAGGTCTTTTGAGTTGTAGGCCAGCTTGAATTAAAGAGTGAGTTCCAAGATGGCCAGGGCTAGGCAGAAAAACCAGGGCTGCCCAGAAAAATTCAAATATATATATATTTGATTCCTATCATGAATTAGATCTCTAGATGCATCATAAATGTTTATTAACCTGATGTAATTTAATATTTACAATGTTTTAAGTAGTTAATTATTTCAAATGTTCATTGTGGTCATTAAGGCAAGACACTTTTTTTTCTTTAAGCCTTTTCAGGACAGGGTTTCTCTGTGTAGCCCTGCCTGTGTAGGAGGAGCTAAGGTGGGAGGAGTTAGGAGAGGAAGAGGAAATGGAAGAGGAGGAGTTAGGAGAGGAAGAGAAAAAAGGAAGAGGAGGAGCAAGAGAGAGCAGAGATGTAGGATGGAGAACCACACAGGTATGGAGAGCACTCACGGGGAACAACTTATAAACTTATAATTATGTTAGCTAATTGGGATACAACTCTCTTTGTATGGCCATCTTGTTATTAATCATTATGAAACATATAAAGCCTTTGATTAATCTTTAAGCATTAGACTCTCATTCTCTTACTGGGCCCGCATGGAAGCTAAATGGTCTGGGCAATGCCCTGCCTTGCAAAGACAGAGTGGAAGATTGGCAGAGCTGTCTCTCACGGTGGCATCTAGTGGGTGGCAGGGCTGGTGTTTCTGGCTGGCCGGTTCTAGTTGCAGCATGCACTTGGCCTCAGGCAGAGAAACATGGTGGCTGGGCTAGGCAGAGCCACTGCAGCTTAGGGCCTAAGCCAGAGGCTGCTTTTAAATAATTACCACAACACGAATGTCCTGGAACTCACTCTGTAGACCAGGCTGGCCTCAAACTCAGAAACCGCTTGCCTCTGCCTTCCAGGTGGCTGGGATTAAAGGCGTGCCCCACCACTGCCCAGCTGGCAAGACACCTTTATTCTAGAATTTTGTCTATTTTAAAAATATTTACTTTAGTGTATCTGTTACTGAAAAAAAATCCTCTTTCTGATTTAAGGCTTTATATTTTTTGGTGATCCACTAAGATATGGTAGAGCAGAAAATAGAGATCTCAAGACAGAACTTGTGTTCTACAGAGGTTCAAAGGAGGGAGAAACGGCAGTTAGAGTTCCAGGTTGGAAAACATACCCTTTAATTGGGAATTATTTCTACAGTATTTTGAACATATTGATTATGATATTGTGAGTGGACTGGCCAGTGTTCTGATAGTGGAACAAACACCTTAACAATCAACTTAAAAAGGGAAAAGGTTTATTTTTTGCTCTGGTTTTGCAGATTTTCTCCTATGGTGACTTACAGTGTTGTTTTGGGCCATTGTGGTAGAAAGTACGTGGGAGCAGAAAGCAGAGGAGGACACAGGACAGTGTGAGGGTTTCAGTATCTCCTGCAAGAGGATGGCTTGATAGTCTAAGTCTGTCCATGAGTTGCAGTCTGAGCACTAATATTTATTCCCATGAACCTGTGGGGGGCACCCAAGCAATCTGCAGTAGGGAGAAGGGTGGAGTGGAACCTTATTATATGGGTTACCCTGTAGCCCTCTCATAAGTTTGAGGTGCCTTTCTCCTGTATTATCTTCGACACTTAGCAGTTCAACCTGAACCACATGTTTATATGCAAATTAAAATTATGATCTATTGATGTGTCATTGGAAGAAGCATTCTACATGGTCACTTTGTTGCTTTTAACAGTATTTGCTGAAGTGACAACTCAATGACAATTTTAGTTCTTTAATGTGAGTATTCCAAGAGTTTCTTACAAGTGTAGTGGTGCATACCTTTAATCAGGAGATAGAGGCAGCTAGATCTCTGAATTGGAGGCCAGCCTGATCTAACCAATCTGTTACAGTCCAGATAGGGAAACAGGGTAAGATTCCGTCTCCAAAAAATGTTATTAGCAAGGCATACTTGAAGATAAACAGAGATTATAAGTGTATAGAAAAAAATCTGTAAGAGTTAAGCTTATATTGAAAATGTGTTGTTATAAATATTTGGAAAGACATCAATGTTAATGGCTACAGAACTAAGAATATTGAGAAAAAATAAAAAGATGAATTGGTAAGTTTTCAGAGGCAGACAGAAATTGCATATCATTGGTAATAGCATTATATTGATTTCAACACAAAGAGAACTAAAGCATATTTATACTGGGCCTTCTTTGGATGGTGTTATAAAATGTTTAAATGTGCATTTTACTTTGGAGAACTCAGCTACAATAATTCACTGTCTAGAGAAATATATGGTAAAACAAAGAAAGAAATACTGTGATTCACTTTGGAGTTTGGTAAGACCTTGAAACCACTTAGACAGTGAAACTCTTAAGAACAATTAGTGTTTGATATTCAGAGCATGGTGGGAAGGCATTCCTGACTACTATCATTACTCTAAGAATAAGATAGAAAAAGCCGGGTGGTGGTGGCGCACGCCTTTAATCCCAGCACTTGGGAGGCAGAGGCAGGCGGATTTCTGAGTGTGAGGCCAGCCTGGTCTACAGAGTGAGTTCCAGGACAGCCCGGGCTACACAGAGAAACCCTGTCTCGAAAAACCAAAATAAATAATAATAATAATATAATAATAAAGATAGAAAAAAAATCAGCAAATACAAAATGATCATTTTCTCTCTTTTGTTCCCTGACATTTCCCATCAGGCCTCCCATAGGGATAGTGTGTGTGTGTGTGTGTGTGTGTGTGTGTGTGTGTGTGTGTGTATACATATATATGAAATAATAACACTTCACTCTTAATTATTGTTTCTTACAGGGCTGTAGTGAATGGATTTTACAATGTACTGTTGGGGCTTGAGAACTGGCTGTCAGTAATGTGTTTGCTCTTCATGCAGGAAGATCTGAGTTTGAATTTCCAGCTCCCGTTTTAAAAAGAAAAACTTTGGGCAGTAACATATGTCCATAACACTAACACTGAGGAGGTAGAAACAGGCAGATACCTGTAACTGATAGGCCAGACAACTTAGTAAACTTGCTCAGCCCTTCCTTTAATTATATCAGGTTTCAACATGAATAATAATGATGGTGGTGCTGCTTCTGATGGTGGTGGCAGTGATGATGGTGATGGTGATGATGATGATGATGAAGATAATGCGAGGAACTATTGAGGAAGACACCCAACATTGACCTTTCACACATAGATGCACATACCTATTAACACAAACATGTTGAGCATGTACACATTTATATACCATACACACATTCACACATATACACACCTCCATATTTATGCAATAAAATTAACTCAAATAACCTCTGCTGTATATTATAAAGCGACCCTTGCTTTATGTGTAAAGAAATTTATATAAATGTTTTAGTCAACTAATAAAATTCATTAATAAAACTATACTACTGGTATTTCCTAAGTTTCCCAATGCCAATTGTGCAATGCAGCCTCTGATTCAAAACTATTACTAATAACAGACTATTTTCTCAGCTTCGTCTAGTGGTATTACAAATATGTTTACCCTTATGTGGAAAATTGAAAGCATACCCAGACTGCAAGACACAAGCTGAACTCAGTATTTTGTAAAGTTGACTAACATCTTCCCAAGTCCTTCCAACACAGTGGTTCTCAAAGTTTCTAATCATATGACCCTTTAATACACTTACCCATAGTGTGGTGGCCCCAACCATAAATTTATTGTCATTACTCCTTTATATGAATAATTTTGCTACTGTTTTGAACTTATATTAATATAAGTATTTTTGGAGGTAGGGGTCTGCATAAAGGATCATGGTCACAGCTTGAAGACCACTTCTCTAGCATCTTCTTCCCATCTCCATCTGAAAAGCTGCAATTTGAAGATGCTGCAGCAATGCCTTCACAGAATGACGCTGAAGAGCACACCATGTCAGTGCGCTACCAGAAAAAGTGACAACCTCTTTCGCTGAATATGCCAATCAGAAATCACAAATGGGAGCTTTTGATATAGAGGTGAAGTAGGCTGCTCCAGCACAAATTGCTTTACTAGAGAAGTGGAATTTTCTTGAATATGCTCAGCCAAGATGAAGAGTTTTCTTAATTTTACTTGAGCATCTTATTTAGATAAAAGACAAATCAGTAACTACTCATGAAGACAGCAGGTCACTTTGGAGGTGTCCATGACTTTGCATGGTGTGGAAGCAGAGGTGATTGCTCACATGTGGGAAAAGCAGCCATCAAGTAGATGAGCTCTTCCCTACATTCTGTTGTCACCAAGGATCCCCATTATTAAGACTGAAGCTCACAGTCATAAAATGCAATATGCATATCAAGAGAGAACATTGGCAGAGATCCATGCCAAGTCAGCCAGAGCTGAAACAGTATGAATATGAAATTTGCATAAACTCTACAACACGAAGGCAAGTCAGCCTCCTGTGAGGATCAACTTAATCATTAGTATAGTGAACAAAAGGAAGGACATGGAAAATGAGTCCAAGGTCAGTGCTCATCAAAGATTCATAGAAGGCCTGTCGATCTACTTGGTCATCAAACCTTAAAAATGTCCCCTTAAAAATCTTGCGTACCAATACTCATAGAATAAGAAAAATAATACAGATGATGAGAAAATATCTGTGGAGTGGCAGTTCAAACTCTGAAAAAAAAAACCCTCATAATTAATATTTGGTGTATTAATCCTGCATTCCTGGAAGACAATGGACTTTAAGAAGTGTGCTTCCAAACATTAGTGAGACATTTCCACTAAGTCTCATACAGTTGTGGTCTTCAATGGAATACTAAGACTTGTACTAGTTTTTCCTTTTCTGTTTTAATAAAAACTATCCAATGTATAGTCTCTGGGAATTGATTAAAAGGTATTCTGTCTTTATATTATCATCTTTGGAGAAATTTCTAGTATTGGATGAATCCACTTTAGTGGGAAAATCCTTGGGCTTAACTGTATTATGCCAAAGGATGCTTTTATCATATCAAAGAAACTCTTCCTTTCCCACAAGATGATAGCAAACAGACCTCATGAGAGACAATCTAGGCCCTGGACTCTCTGGAAAAGAAGAGGAAGATTGACCTTGAACTGTGCTGAATACCTGGAATACATACCAATTGTAAGATGCCAGCAAATTCCTCACAATCTTGGGTAAAGAGGTATCCATCATCATAAAGGCCTTATTATTTATTTTTCTGGTTCTCATTTTTTCTATTGTAGTTCTTTCCTTCTTTATATAGGGAAGATCCATGGGACAGGAATCTGTAATGGACTTTGATAAAAGTTTATGCTCTTCCTAAAAATAAAATAAAAATCATCAATCAATCAAACAAACAAAATCCCAGTAATTCCTGGGTCTGTGGGCTAGTGCAGAGGTAGGGGATGAACTGAAAAACATGCCCAATTGAAAGTACCCTGAAACTGAAAAGTGTAAAGCTATCCTTGATGCTTTAGCCATCACCACTGTTTTCTTCTTCTTCCTCCCTTATGACCTGTTCATCTTTCAATCTATAACCTAACTACCACTTAGTACAGAAACCTGTCAGGATAGTGTTGGGAAAACACATATTGTGTTTCATATGCAGACTGTGAGTTTGGTGATGGCTTGTGAAGTGTTAATAGGACAAAATCAGTAGGGCTCCTTACAAACAGATATGGTTATATATCTACCCAGCATACACTAGAAGGTCCTGACCACCTTACAAACAAATGTTCTCGATGTTCTTTTCTCAGGAGTTACATTACAGGAAACGATATATAACTCCTCCTCATTCACACCTTGCTAGGTGGCCTTGGTTTCCATGTAGAGAGGCCCTTTTAATTTTGTTTCTGGAGATTATGCTCATTCTTTTCTCTATCTGTAATGGTTCAAATCATGTATAATAGCTTAATTTACATGGAACTTTTCCTAAATGTTCCCAGAATATTTCTCCTAATCAGAGGTTCAAGTGATTAATAATACAAATTGGTACCATTCCATATAGGAGGGAATAAGTTGCTTTCCATTAAAAGTTCCAGTAGGCTTTGGGGAAACGTGTGGTGTCTGTGAAATGTCATTTGTATATTTTAAAAGTCAAAACATAACTCTGACCCTGTTGAGTAGGCATCATGAGCCAAGTTTATCTCCTGAACAGACAACAGTTAAGATCAAGACGACATAACCCACAAAAGAGATAGACAATGAACACGGTATTTCTCCAAACAAACAAACAAAAAGTCAGGAACCTAGAATATACCAAATTCTTGTTGAGCTCGAATGAAAATCTAGACCATTTCCAATCCTCTACTTTGAGTTAATAACTTCTGTTTGCACTAGCATTTTCTAGTCATGGAGAATGTGAATCTTGTATAGTTTTTTTCATCCCATATGATGATGTTTTCAACCAATGTGATGGTACTATTCATAAATAATCATAGAAGTTAGAGTCAAAAGTTATGGCATAATGCTTCTTCCATCAACCAGAGATGGTTCACAAATGGAAACTAATAATCAAACCACAAGTATCATTTCATTATTGAGATGCAAAAAGTCTGAAATGGTGGTAAAATCTTATCATTTGTTCTCTGTGTTTGCCCATTTCTTTGAGATTCCAGGGCTAGTCTTTACATAATTACCTTCTGAGTAATACACTTTATTTCTAAGAATTTAGGATTGTACTCCCTCTACTCCAAGGGTGGTATTTCGGTTTACAGATGTGTTGAGAAAGCACTGCTTCCACAAATTCATACTGGTAGGAGACATGAATATTTCAAGATCATATTCAGATTGTCTTGGGGGAAATTGTAATCTGGATCCCACAGCTGTTGCTAAGTGAACCAGTGGGGTTGTTTTTCCTTTAGCTAAACCAGTAGGGGGTTCCCAAAGCCTGTCTCTACTGCTAGATACTCTCTGCATTTTTATTACTTGCTATAACTTCAACAACTGTGTTTGCAAATGCATGGGTTTTAAAATCCACTTATAAATTATTTATGTCTTCATCAATTGGGAATCATGCTTATTCATAAGTTCTTTGGGAGAAAATAAAGAGTATTTGGATGGTCCTAGCTTTTTAAAATAATTTTTCAAGAGATGATGTTAAATAGGCTAACTTATCTAAATAGTGTTAGAGGGTCTGGGGTGGTTTCATAGAATGCAGTGTGCAAACATGCTCCTGAGTGTTAAAACAAGAACCCTATTTTTATCTGCCTCACTTCTTTTGTATGACACTCCTTCAACACTTGACTCTAGATCTCAAGGCCGACAGGCTTTGAGGACTTGTGAACTGTGGAAGGCAGAACCCATCACCTTTTAAGGGAGAGAATTTTCTAAAATTGGATAGGCAATGAAAAGCAAACATTTAGTACCAAATAATTTCTATGCACCTGTTAACAAAACACTATTTTCTTATAGTAGAGTCTGCAAATATTTGCCAGTCTCTTGGTATTTTTGGTTTCTGTTTTTAGGAATTCTTGGGATTTGTTTGTTTTAATGCTTTTGAATGACAAGTGAGCGTGGAGGTATATTAGCAATATACTGTTATATGTTATAAGTATACCTGCCTGCCACTTTAATTTTCATAGGACTTGCTTTAGGAAGAGATAGACATATGAAGCTTTGTCCTAATAATAGTCTCAATATAATCTGAGAGGAGACATTGGACTTTTCAGTCATACTCTTATCATTTTGATCCACTTGATAAAGTTACTATCTACTTTGTTTTGTGTGTGTGTGTGTCCATATGTGAATGGAGGCCAAACGTCACTGTCAGATGTCTTATTCTGTGGCTTTGCAGCTTATGTTTTGAAACAGTCTTACACTGAACCTGAAGCTCACTGATGGGCTAAACTAACTAGCCACCGAGCTTAGGGGTCCTTCCTTCTCCACTTCCCCAACGATGGGATCCTTAGAGCATGTCATAGTCTTCAGCTTTGTACATGGATGCTGGGGACTTGGACTGAAGTCTCAACGCAGAGCACTTTATCAAGTGAACCTTCTCCATCCATAGTTCTGATGACTTCTTGTTGCTAAAATGCACATTGATTCACTCCTCTGTTGAATAGTGGCATAAGAATGAATTCGTAGTTAAAACTTCCCTGTGGTGGAGAAGGTTGAGATCTGTTTTCTAGCACACAGAGTGGAGCTGATATAGGAAATGAATCATTTATTTCAGTAGCAATATCTTTTCTTTGTTAAGCTCTGAATGGGTTTTATGAAGAGGATGTACAAGAGGAGCTGGGAGAGAGCACGGCAGTTATTATATGCTCTACAAAAGCTACAATATTATGGACATATGTTGCAATATCCCCAATATTTGTCGTATTTTAATTCAGACTAGACTGGGCTCTTATCAGGTTCATAACAGACTGAATGTAACTGCAATAGCACAGACTGTAATGTCTTATCCAGACCATCTTATCTCTTCTCAGCCTGTAATAAGACAGGGGACAGGACTCCGTGCAACCTTCATCACAGGATGGATGAACCAGCAGCAAATGGATGTTCTGCTGTGAGATGTTCTGTTCCAGAGAAAGAGGCAATCAGCTCAAGCTGCTTCGGAGTAATGTTTCAGATTGCGGTCTTGTAAACAGGCCTGAAAATAGCCAGGTTTTTTTTTCCCCCTAAGACTGTAAATTCCTGTAATTAAGATATGTTTCAAAAATTAACCCTAAAAGAATGCGGCTTGGAGGATGGAATAGCTTTCTGTGTTGAATTACTAGTCAGAGGAACAGAGCACTCTGTTCTCAGGAGGAAGCAGGTCATTAGAGGAACCACGTCTAAATGCTGTGTGTCAGAAATGAGAGGAAAATGGAGTTTCCTTGGTGCCGAAAAACCATATAATTATCTGGGACAACAAGCATTGATGCTTATTGTAGTGGGATGCAAGGAAAAAACTGAAAAACAAGACTCCTGGTGTCTCTGCTCCACATCTGCTCAATTAATTTGGGGGTAATTTTATCATTTTAATCTACATGAAGCTCCTCACAGTTGCTAAAGTACCCCAGTGTAGTCCAGATGTCAGCCCTTTAATGAGGCCTCTGAACTTCAGGGTGGGTTTGAATGCAGGTGTTTAATGCCTACCAGACCTCTGGACATACCCACAAGGGAATGTTTCCTGGTTTGCAAGAGATGCAGAAAACTCCAGCCCTCAGTAAATGTTAAGGGCAACTCTAGCCACTAGGAGGAGCTGGAAGCTATTCATCCAATGCTTTTTACTTCACCTATGGCTGGTCTGGAAAAGGAAACAAATTGAAGTATTGGGAGGCTGAGGATTTAGAATTCTAGAAGACACGATTAAGTTTCCTGTCTCGTGACAGGTAGGACCAGTGATAGTGTGCGTTGCTTACAAGGGGATGGCTAGTGTTTAGGTACCACAGTGGGACAAAATAACAAATTTCTACCAATTCTTGTTTTCCACAACTTTGACATTAAACATCACTAATTGTTCTAAAGTCTTATGAAAATAGAGACCAAATAATTACAGTGCTTGGCTTCATACATGGGTGCTGGAAATTTGAACTGAGGTCCCTGATGCTTGCCCCACAATACTTTATCAAGTGAGCCTTCCCCTCCCTTTAGTTCCAATTGTTCCTAAACCATGTTGCTTCGCCACTCTCCTGAATGAACTCATAGTTTAAAAAGTTAGCTTCATGTCTAGTATAACATTTAAAGAGTCCCATATATGTATGTGTGGGCATACTTGTGTGCTTGTGTGTGTGCAACATAAAGAAGTTCAACTAACTTATTTACATATCAGATTATATATGTGTGCATAAGCTTATATGTATGCATATATGTATAATCTGAAGTTCTTTCAGTTGCATACTCTGCCTCTTAGCCCTCTCCTACTGCATGCCTTCCAGGCATTAGAACTCTGGTTTTGATTCTTGGAACTTGCTTTTTCTTGGAGAAGTAGTTCAGTCAAATATTTGAAGCACCAGACTAGAGCTATACAGTCTCACCTTATAGTCCTAATTCTGATATTTAAAATGATGTGATCTTTGGTAAATTTACTTAACTACATCACACTCCATCTTCATAATCTCTCAGTGAGTAGAGCTCTGTTTTTCAAATATATATATTCTATATAATATATGTAAATTAATATATAACTCAGTCACTTAATTCTACACTGTCCATTGTAGACACATGATCTTTATCACTGTGTTACTAAAGCCTTACTATAGTGACACACAATATATATATATATATATTTTTTTTCATACATGTATACAGTCTATTGTGCCTATACTCGCACCCTGTATCCTCTCATCCATGTTCCGTCCTGCTGGCCCCTTCAACTCATCGGTTTCTTTTACCACATAAGTATTAGAAGTTTTCCAAGTGAGTGACTGAAAGTGAGTGGTGTCATTCAGGGATTACTAAGACTGTTACAACTAATCTCAAAACACTTCAGCAAAGCTTATGCACTTTCCCTTCTCTTAATTCAAAAGTTTGGAAGTCCCTTATTAAGAAAAATTTCCTCCATGGGTCAAATACATTTAATATTTCCCCTGAACTCATGCTTGCTCTTTTATTCTGATGACCAGCCAACCTCAGTCACTTAATTCTACACTGTCCATTGTAGACACATAATCTTTATCACTGTGTTATAAAGCCTTACACTATGATGGCACACAAAATTAGACACACACACACACACACACACACACACACACACACACACCACAGCATGAAAGCACACCAAGCCTGAAGATATGATAGGTTTATCACTGACAAAAACACTTATGAATTTCCTCATCATTTACTTGGGAATGACATATATATATATATATATATATATATATATATATATATAATATATATGTATGTATATCAGTTTGGTTTTTTATTGGTTTTGGTTTTGATACAGGATTTCACATAACCCAGTCTACCCTCAAAGTGAATACGCAGCTGAGATGACCTCAGACTTCTAAATATAGGCAAAAGATTCGTGCCCCTCAAATTGAGTCATTTTTTTCTGTGTTTCACATATAGAACATGATCAACTATTATTTATAAAATGAATTAACTTTTCATCTTAAGATTTTACCTGAAATCCATTCATTTGGAAATTCTCTTTACCGGAAGGTATTCAGTTAGGTAAATAGCAGAGGCTGGAAATAAAAGCTTCTTAAAACGACATGAGAATAATTCTGAGAGAACTCTGAAAAGCAACTAGTCTTCCTTTGCCTTGTCCATTTTCCTAAGGATTTTGCTCATGACTGATGTTTCTCTGGGTCACGTCTGCTTGTGAAACATTACCCTGGAAATTTTGAGTTTTTCTTGGGATTTATGACTATATTGTTCACCTTCCTCCCCAGCCAATACTCTAAGGTAATTGTTACTTGCCCAAAAGCTGGGAATATTGTCCAAGCAAAACGAGACTTGAATTATAAATTTGTGACAAGCATTTTGCTAAAAAGTACATCCTGATAAATAAGTAATCATAACTGACTGCTTATTTTTATTTCAAAATCTTTTGGAGAAGATATTTAAAACATTGTCTTGTGATCTCTAATGTTGCAAATGCTTTTCTGTCAGGCAATATTACCCTCACCTACCATTTTAATTCATCTCGTTTCATACATACATTTTCTAAATCTATTTAGTGGAATTTTATATTAAATGATATCAAAATGAATAGACAGAAAGGGAGAAAGGGAAATCGTCCATACTGTGACTCCTCAGTATTATTTTTCACTGAATAGGTTCCTTCCTTGCCTTTGGTGGAATTCAATTCATAGCATGAATTCAATACATGGCATTCAATTCATAGACTAAGACTACAAACAAATCTAATTCTAACAGTTGCTTTTTGTGTTTTTTAACCAATTGATAATGAAGAACTTTTACATCTAACTATTGGTTTAGGCCTCTCTTCCCAAATTAATCCTTACAGTAACAGAGTCTTGGATTATTAGATTGGGAGCTGTGATGTTCCTTGGCATACACAGTCAGAGAACAGAAAGCAGAAAACTTTGAGAATTAGTTTTACTGATCCAAAACGAAGGTTTATGGAGGTGTTTTCCAACTGGTCTCACCTTTCCAGTGGGTAGTGATACAAGTGTCGTACTTCATCAAAGTGTTGAGAAATTGCTACCAGACACAGTCTCTGAATTCCATATTTCCATGGCATGTGAAGACACTTCCACTGTTCTTAACACTCTTTCTGAAAGGTTTTCATCACCCTGTATTGGAAGATACCTCTTGTCACTTCCCAGTACTGAACATAGATATTACCACCCACTGACAGGAGTGTAAGATTGTGAGACCAGATACACAGATCTTTGTAAATACAACCTATCATATCCCACCCTCTTTTCACAAAAATTCACATTGCACTGAAAATCAATCTATATCCATTCCTGCTGTAATACTTCCAGGTTTCATCCATTAAAATATCTGCATCACATCAAGTATGGCATCATTTAGACAAGGAGATTTTTCTGGGTTCGTTCCACAAGTGTGCCTTTTTTCTACAGTCCTTCCTGGTTTAAAGACTCAAGGACTAACGGAGACAAATTACCTGTGTCCTCCAAATCCCCTCTTCAATATACAATCCTAGAACCGGATAAGAGAACTGCTAAAAACTTAAAGGACATGATAGATGCAAACTTGTTGCTGGTTCCTCACATTTCTCAAATCAAGGAGTCAGTTTGCCAACTCCTTGTTGGCCTCTGGTTGTAGTCCACAGTATCTTTGGGTCTGTCCACTGACCTCTTCCTTTTGCAGAAGAAAAAGGTCTGTGGTCTCAGGAAAGTTCCCTAGACTGCTTTGTGTATGGACAAGTCTTAAGTGCAATGACTTCTTGTGCTTTGTATAATCTCTGTCTTTTTTGATTTATGAGGGCTAATTGTGCCATAAGGATTTTCTTTAAAATTGTGATGTAATTTTCTGTGAGTTTTATTGAGGTTCCCTCTAATACACAAGTATGAGTATCACTAAGATTGGTCCTGTTCTCTCTTCAGTTCCATATCAGACAGCCAAAAGACAAAGGCTTCTAAAGTTCTACAAACCCTGTGTTTTGAACTGAGAATCTATAATACATTCTCTTAAGATTTTGAAGTGTTTTTTATTTAAGCATATTTATTTCTGAAGTACTATACTTAAACTTTCTAAAATCCCAACAACAAACTTTACCAGGATTTGAACCTTGGCATTACACTTTAATACAAAAATCACTTGCCATCTGCAGAAACTGGGAATGAGATTTTGTGTTCAAGTCTAGTAAGTCTTGATTCCTGACACAAAAGCCAGGAAGCAATTTTAATGTTATGCTTGTAATTCTCAGTTGAAACATTAGTGCAAGAAGCCCACTTCTTATTTTTCACATTTTAGTAGGTAACAGTATTGGCAAATTTCAATCTCTACCTAACAGCAAACACATGCTTGCAATCCTGTAATACCGTTATTGCTTTTTATTAAGTCTCCATTGCTAAGCTCTGGGTTGTGGAGATGCTATTAAAATCCTCATAGAGTTGTTTCAAGATTTTCCTAATAGGTTAAGCTTTATCCAGCTTCAGAGACTTCTGTGCCTTCAAACCAATACCACATGCTTCAGACAGGACCAATTATAGGTATCAATGTGTACGGACAAGTCTTAAGTGCAATGGCTTCTTGTGCTTTGTATAATCTCTGTCTCTTTTGATCTATGAGTGCTAATTGTGCCATATGTGAGGATGCTGTTATGTCAGAGTATTAATTCTAGCCCCATCCTTATTGAGTGGCCTACCAGAGAGGAGTAAGCACCTGAACATTGCAGTCATTCCTCAACACAGGTGTTTGGAAGAGCCATTGGCATGTGTAGCTTCACTTACTTGACTGTGATGACCTCTGTGAATGGCACAGATATATGGGTGGGGCCAAGAAGGATCTCCTGAAGTGACATATTGAGTTAAAACAAAAGTGAAAGAAGCACTATGCTGATGAAAAAACAGAAATAGCAAGGAGAAAGACATCCATTGATGGAAGAAAAACCAATTTTCTGAAAGATTTTAAAACTATATGAAATCAATGAAGACTACTGAGATTTTAAGCATCACATAACAGAATTAAAACCTATAAAATACTTAATATTTAATCTGACAGGAATATGTGACCAAGGACGCTTCTGATTCAAAAGTAATAAACTTTTGAATTGTAGGAATTGTCTTGCTAAAAACAACTTCTAAAAATGAAATAGAAAAGGTGCTACTTTACTGATGATTAAGTACAATAATTCTAACAAAGTGAAAACACCAAAATGCAATGAAAATCTTTCCTCCCCTTTCTCTTCCCCTTCCTTCTTTCCAACATTTCCTTCCCTTTCTTCCTTTCCTTCCTCTCTTCTTCCACACCTTCATTTCTTCTTCTCCCTCAATAAAACTTATTGAGGTTCTGAAACCTGTTCACCAGTCACCTCAATTGTGAGAAACTAGGAAGACTAAAATGTTGAAATCCTGTTTGGTAACTCATTTTTCATGCCTTCCTTTGTCTTCATAATAATGTACAATACAAAGAGTGCTGACATACATGACCAAACACACACATGGCCTTCAATAACTTTCCATTCAGTTTTTTTTATGTCTTCCTGGAATCTCTAATGCTAATGAATTTCTTGTGATGGTAGTCTGTCATTTAATATCTATTTGACCTTTAGAAGGAACAGATATACTTTTATATGAGCTATAAGCTGCCATGAGTTCATTTCCATTCAGTATGAGTTTCCCTGTAAATGATAATAAAATTATCTTAACAAACATACAGAGTGAAATGAAATGTCAACTTTTAGTACGTACTTTTCCTCCATCTGCCAGAGTGATTTTAAATGACATCTTTAAAAATAAAGAGGTACCAGTGGGCCTTGAAGCGGGACTTGCACACTGCACAGGGCCATCTGAGACTTGTGGATTTTAGTTCTGCACGCTAACTCAGAGGACCCCTACCCAGGTCTAGCAGTGACTTTAGACTGCATATGGTAGTAATCTGTGGTCCATTTGTGTCTTTTCTCTACCCAGGATGAGCTGTTCAGCTGCTATGGTTGAACAATTTTGTTCAGTCTCTCCTCTGAAAAGTTTCTTGAATTTTGCATCCTGTTACCTCGTTGTGCTGCTGTGCTTCTTAATTTTGAGCCACGAGTTGCCTCACGGATTTAGGATGTGATGGCAATTGTTTGGGCTATGTAAGTATGAAGAGGAATGTATTCTTTTATAATTCATTTGTAAAATTTATTTTATGAAATATATTTAGGGCATATTCTTTCTCCTCCTCCAATTCCTCCCAGACTCATCTCCACTATATTCATGTCCTATTATTTCTATCTAAAACACACACACACACACATGCACACACACGCACACACACACACACACACACACACACACACACACACACACACATCTAAACCAAAGGTGAAAAAATATCTGGATTCTCTTTTGTTTTAGCATAAGGCAAGCCCTGGGGTATGGTTAATATACTAATTGCTACTTCACTGATGAAATCTGATTTCCCATTTTTCAGCAGCTGTCAACTGCAAGTAACATTTGTAAATAATTGCAAATAACTTTCCTGAACAAGTCAAACAGCCTGATGTAACCCATCGATCGTAAGTCCAATACCTCAGACAGATTTTTTTTTCATATCACTCACTAATAATTGTTTCCATGTTTTTGTTCATATACTCCCATTAGTATCTAAGATTTAAAAAGAAAGAGAATCTGCTAATCTGCTTCTTTGATCCTAGATTAAAAAGAAAGAGAATCTGCTAATCTGCTTCTTTGATTCTAGAGTTTTAGATCATAGAAAGTCTCATTGGGACTTCTCAAATAAATTCTTCTTCATACATACATAGCTCACATATTTCATCAAACAATTGCCATCACATCCCAAATCTGTGAGGCAACTACTGGCTCAAAATTAAGAAGCACAGCAGCACAGGAAGAAGAGAGGCAGACAGCAGTCTCTCGAGAAGTGGAACGTCTGCCAACGAGGATGCAAAATTCAAGAAACTTTTCAGAGATGTGGCCTTTTAGGAGTAGGTGTGGCCTTATGGAGGAAGTGTGTCACTGTGGAGGCAGACTTTGAGGTAGGTCTCTTTTGGCACACAATCTTCTGCTGCCTTTGGATCAGGATGTAGAATTCTCAGCCTCTCATCTGTACTATGTCTGCTGGAATGCAGCCATGCTACTTGCCAAGCTGATAATGAACCAAACTTCTGAATCTGTAATCCAACCACAATTAAATGTTTTCTTTTATGATAGTTTCTGTGGTCATGCTGTCTCTGTGGTCATCTTGTCTCTTCACAGCAATGGAAACTTTATCGAAGACAACTGTGTAAGAACAGTGCCCACATTCCTGAAACTTATTTAGAGTTGTCAATACAAATTTTCCTTAGTAGTTTTTATGTTACCACTGTAGTATCCAGGGACTTTAATCCATGAACAAATCACAAGTGTGCACTACTTCACCTCCCACAGAAAGAAAGACAAGTTCAGTTCTAGAAGGCAGCACCAAAATTCACCTGAGTTTGAGGCAGTGAGGCATGAAATTCCATGCCTGAATTTCAAATTTGGTATGTGAAAATACAAAATATAATGTCAGAGGTCCCTAAAGGTACCCGTATAGCTACATGGACAGAAATATTGAAAGAGAAAGTATGTGGCAAGAAAATCCTGAATCAGGAGCTGTAAGAACTGAAGAAAGAATGACTGGAAGATCACTTGAGACGTTAAGCAAGGGTTTTTTTTTTTTTTTTTTTTTTTTTTTTTTTTTTTGGCAGACATGATGAACATTGATTTAGTCAGTCACAACAGAGAGCACAAAGTGACCAATGTGGATCTATGGAGAATGCTAGGTGAGTCAAAGCACTTGCCACACAGTGTGAGGAGAAGTCTGGATCCCTAGCACCCTCATAAATGCCAAGCAAGGCTGATAACCTGACTGTATACCAGACTTCAGAGATAGAGACAGGGCATATCCTGATTGAGCTGCCTAGCTAGACAAACACAATCAGAGCAATTGATGAGCTATGGGGTCAAGAGAGAGACCTGAATAACATTGAAGAGAAAGCAAGGACAGCACGGCATATCACCCTCCAGCTTCTCTAAGGGCATTGCATATGATCGTGCTCATGCATGTACACACACACACACACACACACACACAGGGGAGAGCTAATCGGTATTTTCTTGCTGCCATTGGAATGTCTTGACCATTTTTGCCATCACTGTGATGACATAAAAGCAACAGAAAGGGAGAGACATTTCCTGTGCCCCACAGTTCAAGGCTCATGATCCATCAGCTGGGGAAGCAACCGTGGTTGGAGAAGCTTCAGGTTGTGTTATGGGAGGCCACCTGCTTCCATAGTATCCAATCAATAAACATAGATCTCATATGCTATGTCTCATATGCCTTGCCTTAAAACTGTATGTAACCTCCCAGGCTTCATGTTTAAAAGTCTCCAACACCTCCCAAAAACAGCAAGACTAACTAGGGACCAAGTCCTCACACATAGGAGCACATAGAGGAAATTCCACATCCAAACTATACAAGAAGTATCCACTCTTCCCAGAAGCCTTGGCGAGAACCACTCATCCTTGTAAAGCAACTTTCTCCAGAGCAATGTGGCTTTCTTTTGGACACTGTTTCATCCCTTGTCAGGCATATAATGTTACCTGTGACACTATTGTGGTGTACAAATAAGAGCCAAATTTGCCATTGTATAGTGCTGATTTTGCAATAATTTAAACTACACACATTTATGTCTTGATGACCTTTTGGGTTTTATTCTATTATTTAGGAACTGACAGAACAAATCTCGTTACTGAAACACATGACTAAGTTCTCAAAATTCTAGCAGATTGTCAACATTTCCTGTTTGGTGAGAGAAATTAGCTCCAGTGACTATATCAAGCAAACCCCATGACTCCAGTGTTATCATGATCCAGCGAGGACAGTGAGAACTTATTTAATTCTAAACAGCTGAGAATTCCTTGCTGTAATCTACATTGACTTTCTGAAACATGTAAATTTCAAGATCAATTTATCAGAAAACAGAGGAGGAGGGAGGGAGAGAGAGAGAGAGAGAGAGAGAGAGAGAGAGAGAGAAGAGAGAGAGAGAGAGAGAGAGAGAGAAAGAGAGAGAGAAAGAGAAACCATCAGTTACATGTCGTTGAAATGACATGCCCTTCAGTGTTCTGCCTGTAACTGCAAATAACTCCGGGAAATTTAGAAGCCTATTTGGATGTCTGGTTAGCTCTCAATTCATTGTCTACTACATGATTTCCTCATAGCTTTGTAAAATTTTTAAATTAATTTAAACTGTTCATTTGCTCTTTGAGAATTTCACATCACATTCCATTCTTCTCCCCCTCTCCTCCACCAGCCCTCCACCTTTTCAACCTTCCTCCACAACAGAGGAGAATAAATCTGATAGTAGAAGCCGTAATATGTCGAAGTTTATTCCCCACTATACCCTTTTTTCCACACTTCTTTGCTTGCAAACGTTCATTGCGATGAGTCATTGGTCTGGTACAAGGCCTCTGGCTTCTGCTATTCTGTCATTACTGGAACTTCACTGGGACTCCTCTCGGATATCCTGCTGTTGCCCACAGTGCAGGACAGAAACTGAAGGAGGGACAGTCTACAGACTATTCCACCTAGATATCCATCCTATGTGCAGTCACCAAAGGTAGAGGTTGATGTGGATGGCAGGATGTACACGCTGACAGGAGCCTGATATAGCTGTCTCCTTAGAGGTCTGCAAGAGTCTGACATACTCAGAGGCAGATGCTCACAGCTAACCATTAAACTGAGCATGGAGTTCCCAATGGAGAAGATAGAGTGAAGGCTGAAGGAGTTGAGAGGATTCGCGACACCATGAGGAAAGCAACAGTCCCAACCAACCAGAGCCCCCAGGGTCTAAGCCACCAGCCTGGGAGCGCTTAGGGAGGGACCCATGGCTCCAGCTATATATGCAAGGGAGCTATATATATAAGTAGGAGAAGAGATCCTTGTCCCATGAAGGCTGGACATGGGGGGTAGGATATTCGAGGGTGGGGAGGTGAGGTACAGGGGAGGGTGGGTGGGGGTACACCAACGTGGAGGCGGGAAGAGGGGGGAAGGGATAGTGAGTTCCTGGGAGGGGGGGGGAATGGGGTAAGGAGAGAACATCTGAAATGTAAAAAATAAAAAATTTTTCAATAAAAAAAAAAAAAAAAAAAAAAAAAAAAAAAAAAAAAGAAGCCTTAATATGTCGAAGTTTATTCCCCACTATACCCTTTTTTCCACACTTCTTTGCTTGCAAACGTTCATTGCGATGAGTCATTGGTCTGGTACAAGGCCTCTGGCTTCTGCTATTCTGTCATTACTGGAACTTCACTGGGACTCCTCTCAGATATCCTGCTGTTGCCCTGTATCATGGAGATCCTTTAGTTCTAAATCTGTAGGATTGGCCTCTTCATGTACTCTAGCAGGGTACATTTTGAGGTAGGCTAATTCAATCTGGGCCTGAGACATATCCTAAGCTTGTTAGCTTGCTGGGTCTCCCACCTTCACACCCTCAGGGATGGCTCATTGGCAACTCCCACAACTAGGGGCAGCTATTTCCAACTGCCCAGACAGACAGCTCGGCAGAGTGCTACCAGTGAGGGCATGGCCAGTTTTACCGCTTTCATGACTCCAGGGCCAACTCTTCTGCCTGACAGTGGTGACAAGGGATGAGGAAGGAGGGCATCTCTTCCTTGTCTTAGTCACTGCATGGTAGACAAGAGGCAGTGCTGGCTTTCCTATTCTTACTCCATCAGGGCCTGCCTGCGCACACATTCCCTGCTACCAGGGCCATGTCTACTGTGTTGCTCAGGGCCCAATCTCCTGAGTGCTACATATAGCTGGTGATGGGCAGTGACAGTTTTCCCCCTTTTCATGATCCCAAGGCCATGTCTCCTGCCTGCCAAATATGGTGAGGGAGGAGTGGTATATCTCTCCCTTATGCATATACATGGTGGGTATATCTCTACCACATAAGAGATGAGTAGTAAGGCCAGCTCTCCACATATGCTGGGGCCAGCTTACTCACACCTCCCACAGTGCACAGGGGACACTCTTATGAGTTTTTGCAGCTGGCTAGGGTGGGGTCAGCTCTCCTGCTTTCATGTCCCCAGGGCAGATCTCCCATAATGCCCAGGTAAAGGGCAGGGCCAGTTCTGCAGCCTTCACACTCAACATGTCCCTGGGCAGCAGCCCAGACAAGGGACCTCTCTCTGTCCTTTGGTGGTAACAATCCTTGCCGCTTAAGGGCCATGGACCTAGATATGGCCCTGGTGACAGGACAGGAAGCTACCATGTTCCCAGGTGGCATCTCCAGCTACTCACATCAGGTTGCTCCTTACTACCTTAAGTGTCTTATTGTGCCATGTCTTGCTGTTTTTCATTCTCTTCTATTTCTTTACTGCTTAATTGTTCCTCTTAGCAGTGCCTGGAGACTCTGAGTATCTGGGTTGTCTCAGGAGTGGTCTCCAGAGTGCTATACCCAGTGCCTGCATTATGGTGCCAGGCAGGAATCGCTTGGGCATGGCCTACCTGCCAAGGCATAGTAGCACCAGATGGTGGTCATCTCAGACTAGCTCCCTGTCTGTGTCTCATGGTGCCAGTTTGGTGGTCATCTCAGCCCAAGTGGACCCATGGAAGAGTCCCCTGTCTCGGGCTCACTTCTGCCCAGGTTCTGAGGTCCCAGGAAGGGCACATAGATAGGATATTAAAGAAGTGCGTAAAGAGTGTGAATCAATCCAAGTGGAGATATTTCAGAGATGCTCAGTGGTTAGAAGCTCACACTCCTTCTGTAGAAGGGCTGACTGTGGTTCCTGGAATACACATTGAGTGGCTCACAACTACCTGTAACTTGAGCTCCAGAATCCACTGACTTTGGCAGGTAACAGTACCCACACACTGATAAACATATATGCATGCAATGAAATGTGTAATAAAGAAAGTCAACCTGCTTCATTCAGAACTCACCATCACTGAGGATTCTGACTCACAAAAGCCATAACAAACTAGTTGTTTCCAATTCACCAATATAAATATTCAAACCTCTAAATTGGATTTCAGTGAGACACCTTGGCAAAAATAAATATAATAAAAAAAATATTTCTTTCCAGCCTAAAATTTCAGCTACTAGAGCAATCACATTATAGACTTTATTTTATTTCTAACTGTAATTAGTTTGATACATAATTATTTAACTAATGGCAATTTAAAACTCTAGAATAGCTAGACATAAAATACAACAACTTTGAGGAGGAGTTTATTGATCTCAGCAGGTAACCCCAGCACTCAGGTGGCTGAGACAAGAGAGGAGGGGGGAAAGAGGATGTTGTTTTGTTTCAGATTTTTTTTCATTTTTCATTCTGTTGGGGGTTAGTGTCAGGAGAGGGAATATGGACGAGAGGGTACAAGTGCCCTGGGAGGCCAGTGGTGTGTGATGCCCTGGCGTTGCAGGGAGTTGTGACCATCTGACCCCTCTGCTGGGGAGTGAAAGGTATGCGCCCCTTAAGCAATGAACCATCTGTCCAGTCAGAATAGTGAGAGTTTTAAGCCAGCCTGGGTTATATAATGAGACTCTATCTCCATAAAACACACGCATACACACCACATACATACACATCACACACATACACATATGTATATACACTACATACACACACCATACACCACACACACACCACACACATATGTACTTATATACACAACACATGCGGCGCACGCGTGTGTGTAGCGCCACACACACACACACACCACAGAGAAAGAGACAGAGAATTTGAAATCATTCGTATCAAAAGAATGGTTAATGTCTCTCACATTATTTATCTAGCAATTCCTCCATCTCCATCCTGTAATTCTACTCTAGAGTATAATTGCAGCTTAACATCTTTCCTTACCACTAAGAAGAAAAGAAAATATTTGTATGAAATCAGTGAGAAGCCACATGGAGATTGTTATCGAGTTTCTTCAAGACACCAATCCGGCAAGTTGGCAAGAAAAGTATTAAAAACATTGTGTTTATCTTTGGAAGATGTATAAAGTATAAATCTCTGAATGCAAACTGAGCACATTTTTCCTATAGAAAAATGTACAGTACAGAGACTTTAAAACATATAATTTCATTATTAAAAGCACACAGCTACTTTATATATTCATCGAGTACATTGTAAGTTCCAAAGGTCTATAAGATGTGTAATGATGACATTAGGCATCTGTTATTTCTTTGTGTTGAGGAAACAAAGTTCCATCCTCTCCCAAAGGATACTGTCTTTTTGACATGAGTAGAGAACGTGAACAACACTTTTTTTTTTTAATTTGTACATCACAAAGAGTACAGTGGCAACACCTAAACAGAAGGTACTGTTGACCCAACTTTTAATACAAAACCAGAGCTCCCTTGGTCATAGTTGAAGCAGCAACATTGCTGTGTATGTAAGAATAGAGTTGTTGAATGGATGTCTTATGTACATGGTAGTTTCTCCTAAACACATATCAGCAGATAAGTTATATTGGCCATTTGCCCCCAAGAGGAGCCATATTGTGCTTAGATAGTTAACACTGATCACGCAGTTCTGGCAAAGAAATGGAAGTCTCTCTGGGAGCCGAGAGCTGCCACTGTGCTGAGATTCTTGTTAAATTAAGATTATCCAGCCCCACTGAGGAGGAAAATCCATTTGCATACTCACACCCTGAGATCTTAATTTTCCAGACAAGCCTTAATAACACTTTATGCCAGGAAGCAAAACTACTCATTGCAATTCTTTCTCTTTTTCCCCCACTGATACTATTAAAAAAAAAAAATCGAACAATGTGGCCACCAATATTCTTGAAAGGTTCTAATTTTCAACGTGTTTCACATTGTAGATATATAGCTTTGTAAAGACAAAGTTCTAAAAAGAATTTGGGCTAGAGGGCAGAGAAATACGTCCAGTCAATACTCAACTGTTAAAACAGAAATAAATCATAATTTATATTGTGTCCACCAGATAGTTCTCATAGTAAATATAAATTTTATGATGTTAGCATTCTAGGCTTATAAAGGCAATACTGTGCTTACAATAAAGTATGAGAAACCTTTAATTTTGGAATACTACCAAAATCATATGAAACATACATTTTTTTTTATAAATAAATATTTAGTAATAGTAAATCCCTCATTCAGTAACCATTTTAAGAATAAATTTTAGGATGCTATTTTAAGTTGCATGTTCAAAGAATGTTTTACTTCTATATTTGGCTATTAAATTGTACTATATCAACTAAATATTAATTGAAAATGTTTCTTTATGTAAAACTCCTCTTTTTTTTATTTTCTGAGGAAATAGTTCAGAGAAAATGTTATCCTGTCTGTTGTTACTGGGATTCACTTGCTGACAAACTGGCAAGCTTTATGTTTTTTCTAATAGGAAACATATTCAAGCATTTCATTGCAGTTATTATTTATTTCATTGGTTTTAATGATCACCAAGATACTTTATGGAGAAGATACTCCTTTGATCTTCCCATCATCTGAGCTTGTGTGGCAATATTTACATTCTGGGGTTTGCAAGAACAAGAATGTGCTATTTGTAGCTTTGGGTCTCATTACTGGAGAAAAGTCCCACTTCTACATGACAACTGAGCACTGAGAATGCCGGCTGCCTGGGTCTCTGTGCCAGCAGTGATGCACCATTGGGTTAGCTGCTAATTGGCATTCACTTTGTACTTTGCTGTCTGTATAAGAAAAACACAAATCTACACATTACTGAAATAAGCCAGTCTTCACTGAAAATATGATATATCATGAAGCCTGTTCAAAATCACAAGGAAGTACATGTGAATGCATTAAGTGGAGTGAATTTTGCATAAATCTATAAATGCAAATAGACAAGGATTACAAATGAATATAAAACACATCCAAATAGTTCATTAAGACAAGATAGTATGTCACTGTTTTTCTATTCATGCGATTATATTGAAATCTCTTATAGGATTGTTGTTATTTCTCTTTATATGGTACAATAGTACAATCTGATTTGCTTGTTGTTAATAATCCTGGAAACATGAAGATACAGCCAGGGAGTTGTTTGCAAAATGGCTGTGGTGCCCCTGGCATAGCTGCAGTGTTCTTTCTTTAATACATACTTTCTCTTCGTACTGGCTATGCTCACTTGCTCAAAATCAAATTCTTCACTAAATTCATGACTAAACTATTAAGTGCATGGAAATTAATTTTTTTTACCAGTAAACAAACATGTATATAATTGTGTATAAACTGTGTATAATAAGGATCCAGAAAAGATTTCAAACAAAATAAATATTATTAATTAGAAGGAAGAAGAATTTGAGACACACATACCTGCTACCATTCATAACAAATGAACAAACTGTCCGCCAGGAAATTCTGAAGTAACTTTTAAAGTTCCTTTGTAAGCAGTATTTTCAATGTTAAAACTTCCATGCTAAAGTATCATCACCTCTACAGACATAAATCATGTTTCATGGTAATAACACCCATAACCCAAGGCTCTTGGTTCATCCACTATTGCTGGTTAGCAATTTAGAAAAGATATGTAATTGACAAATATTTTATTTCACAAGATGAAATTGAAGTTCTTCTCCCTGAATCATATTTCCTAAAACAATAAGAAATAATCATTATATAAATATATATATATATATATATATATATATATATATATATATATATAACACACACACACAATGGTTATGTACTAAATGTCCCGTTAAGTTTTCAGCTTTCATAACTAGATATAGATCTTTCATTTTAAAGAATGGCATAGTTCAGTTACCAACCCCAATGGCAACTCTCATTGTTGGGCAATATTTGATAAACATCGTCCTCTCAAAAATAAGAAATCGAGAACTAAAGAGGCAGCTCAGAATGTGAGCACACACATTGGTCTTCTAGAAGACTCGAGTTCAGTTCCTGACACCCATATCAGAGGCTCACAACCACTTGTTACTCTAGTTCCAGGGGACCTGATACCTTCTTCTGGTCTCTGCAGACACTCATGTGCACACATAGAGAGACACACAAACACCTTCCCAACACACACACACACAGACACACACACAAAATTAGAAACAAAAAGAGAAATTTCTTCTATTTCATTTAACCTACTAATCACATATACTATACTTTCTGGGATGAGAGAGAGAGAAAATAGGTTTTAAGAGTGTGCTCTGATTTTGCCTAGGACCTTAATTAGCTTTCAAAGACCCATGTTGAGAAGTTTACAATTGCTTGTAACTCTAGCTCCAGGAAAATCTGGTACTTCTGGCCTCAGTAGGCAACTGCACTCACCTATTTGCTTGTGTGCATACAAAACACTCACACACCAAAATAAATGAAAATAAATAAAATCAATCTTTAAATTTTTTTCTGTTGGTACTCAAATGGATATTAAAAGTAGTTACAAAATGAACAGAGAGAAAAGACAACCAAATTTGATGCATAAATGATTAACCTAGAGATACTAGGTACTACAAAGAACTGCTCTTGTATGAAACACACACACACACACACACAACACACATACACACACACACCAGTGCTAATCAGAAAGTAACGTTGACATTATTAAATACCTGGGGGGACTGGGGTTTATCAGCTCATGTACTACTAATCATCAGAATAACATTGGGCACATAAAAGATTCAGAAAAGAGGCAAATCACCGCTCTGGAATGAGCAGTCAACAATATGACAACTATAAAAGACCCATTTGGAATTCAGAGATCAAAAAATAGTTGTAGTCTTTGCAGTCCCATTAGGAATCAGTCTGCAACCACTTCCTTCTTTATGACAACATTCAACGGTGCGCTTTAGGTCTCCCCAACAGAAAGCATAATGAACCTCTGCAGTGCCACACTACCTGCCAAGAAAACAATCCATCCTCTGGAAGCCCCAGTGACACTATTTCTCAATGCTCAGTGAAAAAAACATAAAAGTGCTCGAGTGTTGTCATTCAAAAGCACACCACCCTCCCTCCATTACAATCCTCACTGGCAATCCCAGGAAGCTAATGAGGGAACGGCTGAAGCACACAAAGGAATCATTAAATTTAGAAAAAGAAAAGAATTAAAATAAAAAGACGATAAGTCAATAAATCGATAACTACCTGTCAAAAATGACCTTGTGAAGTGTCAAACAATGCCTGTTATGGCCAGCAGGAGAGTTTGGGAACTTAGAGAGGGACACCACCCAGGACTTTGATTCATTGCCCAGTTAATGCCCAATCTGTCCTTACATTGACTACTGCCATTGCATGTATGACTAAATAATCTCAGCCACTGAGTAAATAAATCTGATAATTATAGCAATTCAGATAAAAGCAGGACTTTATTTTCTGTCCTCTTCTTCCACTTCATTTATCTCTTTCATTAACTATTTTTTTCATATGTTTTAGAACATTTATTGGGGTGATGTGGGTCACATACGGCATGGAGGTCAGAGGACAATCGTGGGAGTCAGTTCTCTCCCTCCACTAAGTAGGCTCCAGGGATCAAACTTAAGTTGGCAGGCTTGGCAGAAGTGCCCTGCTCACTAAGGTATCTTGCTAGCCATTTTTTTTATTCTTTTTCCATTAAACATCAATCTTCACTTTTCCTTTAGATCATAAAAAATTTAAATTTTTCTCAGGAACATTTCAGGGTCAGTAGTATGACTCTGAAAAGGTGGGTCCCTCATAAGACAAGTTTGTGAGGCATTTTTAAAAATTAGTGGTTGATATGAGAAGGCACAGGCCTTTGTGAGCAGTGCCACCTCTGGGCTGATGGTGTTGTGTGCAAAATGAGCAAAACAAAACAAACCAACTTAGTAAGCCAGAAAAGAGCAAGGCACCTTCCATGATCTCTTCTTCCATTCTTGAGTCAGTGTTCCTGTCTTGAATTTCTGCCCTGACTTCCTTCCATGGATGTTAGACTGAGGTGTGGAAATGGAAGTGAAATAAATGTTTTTCTCTCCAAAGTGCTCATGTTCCTAGTGTTTTATCATAGCAATAGAAACATTAACTAAGACAGATATGTTAATTTTAAAAGACTTATTTTATTTTCAATTACATATATGTATGTGTGAGTATGTGCATGGATGAGAAAAATTCCCTAAGAAGTACAGAGGAGGCAACAGATCTTGAGTTGGAATTTCAGGTGGTTGTGAGCTGCCACTTTGGGTACTGGAAACCAAATGCAGGACTCCCACAGGGCCAGTGTGCTGTCCTAGCAGTTGTCCTAGGTAGTCTCTCTACCTGGTGGCATATACAATTTTAGTAGCCTAGGTGAGTGAGAACATGGGAACATGAAAAGTGTTTTGAACCTGGTAGACTTTGATGATTGAAGAAGGATGCCCATGTAAAGTATGTGTGTGTGTCTATGTGTGTCTCTGTGTGTGTGTGTGTGTGTGTGTGTGTGTGAGTGAGAGAGAGAGAGAGAGAGAAGAGAGAGAGAGAGAGAGGAGTCAACGGAATGAGAGCACTTAGGGACAAAACATTGCAATGCCTCTATCTCTGGATTTTATTGGGACCATGTATGTGTCTTTTACAGTGGGTTAACATGGAATTGCTGTCACATCATTGTTTCTTTTACTGCATCCTCCTCCCCACATCCTCCTCAAATGGTAGTAGAAAGCATAAGCCTTTGCAAGCTACCATCAGGATGGTTACACAGAGTTTAGGTTGATAGTTTTTATTCTTATACATACCAGACTATATCAGCTGTACATCAGAACCTTGACTTAATAATTTATATACTCATCAAATTTAGAACTAATAGTCAATATTTTTAAAGACACAATGTATTATATGAGAATTAGAGAACCAATATACTGTAGGAAATGATATTCTTGTTTACTTAATGAAAGTTTATTGAATGCTTATACACCAAATATCATTTTAGGTACTAAATATCACACAGCAAATAAACAAAATCTTTGCCTTCATTGTCCTTGTGTTATGGTAAGATAGATAAATAATAAAAAATAAGTAAAAAGCATAGATATGTTTTAGGTAATATTAAACAAAATGCAAAAAAGAAAAAGATGAAAGAGATAGAAACAGTGGTTTTAAGTGGGACACTGTTTGAACAATTGTCTGGGGAAATTAGTGTTCTGATACCCCTTCTGTGAGAGCATTCTGGACAGAAAAGTCAAGTATAATTTCAACCACATAGCCTTAAACTAGAGAATAGCCAGGGATAGAGCCTGTGGGGATTTGTAGATCCTGGGTAAGCACTTGGATTTTTCTATATGAAAAACGGTATGATATATTTTATAGTGATTAAACAGTATACTGTCTAGGACAGAATCCAAGAGCCCAATAGGAGGCTGTGCAGTAATTTCAGTGAGAGATATTGGAAACTTAGGTCACAGTGGTTAAAGCGAAGGTAGTGGGAAATAATTCACTCCACATAGATTTTGAAACAAAAGGAAACATCTATTTAGACTTGTGACAAAAGGTAAAGATATTGCTGAAGGTGATTTCCAAGTTTTGGAAGATCAGATTCCTTACTACAGAGTGGCTCATAATATCATGTTAAAATACATGGAGCAAAAATAGATAAAACTGAAAGAAGAAATAGAACCACATTACAGATGGGAATCTACACTCCTAATAATAACTGATAGAATTAATGAACTACAAAATTATCAAGCACATATTGAGCAGTGTTCCTAACCAACTTGCCAAAATTAATATTAATAGAACATAGCAAACGACTGTAGAATACCAATTTTTCTATAATTACATATGGGATGTTCCCCAGGATAGACCATCTGTTGAATCATAAAAATAATTCTCAAACTACTTAAATCTTTCAAGATATTTTATTTAGCCTAAACAGAATTAAATTAAGACAAACTATGAAGAAGCATCTAGAAATGTCCTCAATTTGACAATGTTGATGTGAAACAGATTATTATAGGCTAAGTGTGAAGAGCTATGACCCTGGAACACAGAATCTGGTTTCCCAAATTATTACGTTACATTGTTTTGACATTTCACTAGGTTTAATAGTCATTGAACAAAAGAAAACAAGGATCAAGATCCTTTTTCACGTATATTTAAGGAACATATCAGGAGCCATCAGGGAGAAGCTAACAACTAGCAGGTGATCTTCCTGTGATGGGTCCATCTTGGATTAAAATCTATGATGGATTTCCAACTGAAGGCAAGGACCAGGAGAATTTCATTTTAAGAAAGATTCCTGCTATTAATATGCTTTTCCTGGAAAAGCATATCTCATATATATATGAATGACTAGGTATAAGTCCTATAAGCCCACCTTTTTGAGCAGATCTCTATACAACAATGAAGATGTACTGTCTTGTAGTGATACTATATAGACAAGTATGTGACTTCTTAACTCTTAATGATGATCCTATAAGAAGTCCTAAAATTATAGTTATTATTAAGTTCTTTTCTGATGGTCAAACTGCAATGAGAACTCTGCCAGTCTTCAAGTATCATGAGCTAATTGGTTCTGAGACAGCAAACAGCCATCTACTACACAGAGCATATTCCAAGAGGGTGCAAAACCATTAACCAAAGGTCATAAAAAGGGAACTATTGATTTAATATTAAGTGCAAGGACAGAAGATAAAATATTCACTGGGTTTATCTCTACAAAACTTCACTGACACTTAGTCATAAAATGTAATGGTTTTTAACTCTTCATGAACCTGTAAAGCTGTGACAGATGATGAAAGTTTACCCAGATAATTACCCCTAATAGATATGCATGTAAAAATTCTCTGTTGTAGACTTCTTATTTGATTTATGATTTGAATTTATGATGAACTTTTTACCACATGATAATGTATTCTAAAAGAGGTATAAATGCTGAGTACAAAGAAAAGAGCAAGGCCTTATCTCCTTTTTTCTTAGACAATCCTTATCCCCTTTTCTTAGAAACCCCTTTTCCCCTTTCCTTAGGGAACTTTCATAGAAAACTTTTAAAAGAGAACTTAGAAATAAAGACTAAAATCACTTTTCAAAGTGTCCCTTTTTCTTCATGCAACTTCAAGGAGAAGGCTGGGAGTTAAAGGTGCACAGATTCTGTGAAAAGAGAACAAAGGCTACAGTACTTAATCCTCTGCTGTTTTAAGATGAGGTGCTGACCAGTTTCTCACCTCAGAGGAACTCAGAAGGCAGGTAGGCTACTGAGGTAAAGTGACTTAGACTTGAGATAGATAAACATTTTATTATTATACAGCAAACCTAAATATCTTATCCCCAATACTGCCTCAAGAAGAATCAAGAACAAGAGAGAAGTGCTGGGCCTGGCCCCAGAAGGAACATTAGGAAGACTGGGCACAAAGAAGTGACGAGAACTCTACTATAAGGATTTCATGTTGACTGATGACATCCTTAGCTTTTAAGTTAGGTTTTTACATGATATTCATGTTGGAAATTAATTTGTAAGTATTCAATACTTGTGATATTTATGACATTCACAATAACTAGAGTAGAAGAGTATGTTCTTAATGTAGAAAAGGACACACATGAAAATTGCAAAATTAATCTATTGAATGGAGAATTACAAAATGTTTTTCCATGTTACTGGAAAACTACACTTGTATTCAACATTATTATATTTTAAGGTACAAGTGTTCTGTATAATGCATAGACAATCTCTTTCAATACTCTTTCACTCACAAAAATAGATGCATTATGCATGTAATAACTAGAGACTGTAAGTTAAGCCAATTAACTAAAACATTTTATTAATTTGCTAGCAATCAATTAAAAAGAAACATAAAATAAGCCCTTCATAGAAAAATATTGTTAGAACATCATTTGTGAAGGTATCTAACAAGATAAAACACATAGGCAGTTTTCACAAAAATGAAAGCCTTATACATTTTATACAATGAAACCTCTCTGCTTAAAATTTTAAAATAATTATGTGTAGATATTGTGCTCATAGGATGGAAGGTCCAGTATTGTCCAATTGTCAGCTTAACACAGATTTATTGTACTTTAAAATAATCTCAGAAATAACTTAAAAGAGAAAGTTGTTTTTGACTTCAATGTATGATTCCAATTTATAATCCATCATTGAGAAGAACTCAAAACCAGCCAGTTGCATTACATTCTCAGTGAGCTTGACCTTCCCATTTCAATTAACTTAATTATGACAATCTCCTCAATCCATACCCACACGCCAGATCAGGGCAATCCTTCTTGTGACTCTTCCCAGCTTACTCTTGGTTGTGTCACACTGACAATTAAAGCTAAGCATCACTGTCAGTCTGAGATTATTATATCCTTTATGATCAGTTCCTTCAAGAGCGTCCTGCCTAATTCATCTGCAATCGAGCATAAATGATTTTTGTTTGTTTAGACTTGAGTCAAGCTCCAGTACATTTTAAACTGAGTGGAAAATATACAGATAGACAAATTTTATCTGGAAGTTGGGATTGCTTTAATTCACATACTTGCTTAATCCCTCAAGAATTTCACTCAGTCGCTCTAGCTCTATCAATTTAGTAACTTGAATGGGTGGTCAGTATTTGAAAGGAATTAAGTGCAAGAACTGTTCTTTTTGGTTCAATGAGTTCTTAGGGATGGAACTCTGAATTGCCTAGGAAAAAACTATTTGTGTTTCTTAAACTCAAATATCTGAGTTCTTTTTACAATCTATGCTGAATCCATTTACTTCTCCTTCAGTTTTCATTCCTTTTTCTGGTGAGCAAGGGGAAATTGCTTAAACCAGAATAGCTTGTCTCTCGTTTATAACACCAGCTGAATTCCAGGCCTTTCTGCAGGAAGTAAGCAAGCTTTGAAGCTCTGAGAGCTGCCTCATTACTACTATAGATGCTTGTTTATGGACAAATGGCCTCATAATTTAATGCCTACTTGCCATGCCTAGGGGGAAAAGTCCTAAAACCCCAGACATTTTGACATAATTTCTTTGACTTTGCAAATTCTTTTCTCAGAAGAGAACATGGACTGAAGGTAGTAGAAAAGAAATAGTCCAGATGTGTATTTATCATTTGATCTATTTCCGTTTGCCTTTTGAGTCGAGGTGAATGACAGCTGGGCTTAGAGGATAGAAGAGTCTATAAGCCTAGTCTTTATATTGAACTTTACTATTGATCTTGGAATGACACTTAAAACATGTTTATTTGCAATTACCTGGCTTCTTTCATAAAAGATGAATTTTAAAGTAGGATAACAATTTATTCACCTAATTCTCTTGCCTTCATATGATAATCTATTTAGTAAATATAAATTCATACTACTTTAATGTAGAAGAGGAAATCAATAAAACTCTAAATGGTTCATCTCAGGCTCATTTTTCAAGTATGTCTCTTGGTTTCGTTGGAAAGTGATGGCTTTTGCACTGCCAATGTGCAAGGAAACCATTGCTTTATGATTGGTGAAAAAGTTAATGAGATGACACATACAGCAACCAATCATCTGTGAAGGACTGCCTCAGTAGTAAGTGGTCCGCTTTCAGTGTTTGGTTAATTTTGCTGTTTTGACTGAAAGTGTCTCTCTTACAACCCAGCTGCAGGATGCTATATGTTACTATCAAGCATTCGTAGTACTATCTACTGGTTTTGAAATTGAGTTGGGTTATCATATCATCTTAGAAAGTGTTGTTACAGCAATTGCATAACTATTTGCTCATGGTTACAGTCTCATTTTTGTACCTTAACTGGGAAGAGAGGGAGGTTAGGATCTCTGAGGAGTTTCAGACTGCTGGTTAATCTCTAGCCTGAAGGAAAAGACCCATAAATCTCTCAGAGTCATTGGACTAGAGTCATTTAGTATTAAAACAGAAGAAAGAATAGTTATCCAAACTAAATCTTGTTCCCATCTTTAACAATAAAGAATTATAGCATAAAAGTTTTCCTCAAAGTCATAGAATGTGTCCTTAAACTCTGCAACTAATTTTTTTCTGCCACACTTTTTATATAATTTTACAAAAATTAAAAGGAACTCTACATATGACAGAGGGCTAATATCCAAAATTTACAAAGAACTCAAAAAGTTAAATATCAACAACCCAAATAACCCAATTTTAAAATGGGGTACAAGAACTCAAAAAACGTATAGTTCTCAACAGAGGAATCTCAAATGGCTGAGAGCACTTAAAGAAATGTTCAACATTCTTAGTTATCAGGGAAATCAAAACAATTCTGTGGTTCTATCAGAATGGCTACCATAAAAAATTCAAAGAGATAGTACATGCTGGCGAGGATGTGGAGCAAGGGGAACACTTCTTTAGTGCTGGTGGGAGTGCGAACTTGTACACCATTTTGGAAATCAATTTGGTGGTTTCTCAGAATACGGGGAATAGTTCTCCATCAAGACTCAGCTATACCACTCCTGGGCATGTACCCAAAAGATGCCCTACCATCCCACAAAGTCACATTCTCAACTATGTTCATAGCAGTTTTATTTGTAATAGCCAGAATCTGGAAACAACCTAGATGTCCCTCAACTGAAGAGTGGATAAAGAAAATGTAGTATATCTACACAATGGAATACTATTCTGCCATTAAAAACCAAGACATCATGAATTTTGCAGGCAAATTGTTGTCCTCTGAGAAGTTCTACCCAGCAGCTGACTCAGATAGATACAGTGACCCACAGCCAAATAGTTGATGGAGCTTTGGGACTCTTATGGAAGAATAAGAGGAAGTATTGTAGGCCAGAAGGGGACTCCACAGGAGGACCAACAGAATCAACTAACCTGGACCTTGGGCATCTCAGAGACTGAATCAAAAACCAAAGAATACATGAGCTGAACCTAAGCTTCACTGCTCATATGTTGCAGATGTGCATCTTGGCCTTCACATGGATCCCAAATAAATGGAACAGGGGGCCATCCCCAAAGCTATTGTCTGTATTAGGAACATGTTCTTCTAGCTGGACTGTCTTGTCTGGCATCAGTGGGACAGAAAGTGCTTAGCTTCACAGATATTTGAAGTGCCAGATTGTGGGGTGTACCCAGGAGGCCCATACCTGCTCAGAGAAGAAGGGGAGAGGGATAAGAGAAGGGTTGTAGGCAAGGGTGACAGGGAAGGGCCAGTGAGAAAGATGTACAATGAATAAGTAAAAAAAAAAAATTAAACTTAATTTACAAAAAAAGAAAACTGGGAAGATGATGGCATGAAGTGTGACTATTATAAAATTATTACAGCAATATCTGCACCGCTTCGTGTTAGTAGGCTCTCTAGGTGGTATGAATGTTTCAATTTTTGGAGATAAATTACCAGGTACAGTTCTCCTGAAAGTTATACTAATTTTTGGCTTTTTATTTCTTGTTAATGGACAGAAAATTTATTTTGAAAATTTAAATTTTGTTCTTGTAATTTATGACTTATCATCTAGTATTTTAGTGTTGTTAAAAGTTCTTCCTTTTCTTACCAGGAAATGTTAGCCTTTCATTATATATTTAGGGTTACTTTGGTCACATTGTCTTTCTCAGTGCCTCACACTGGGATTAAATTAAATATGTTGACTCTCAGGTTTTCCTTTAATATCATTAATCTTTTTGCTAAATTGTAATTTTAGAAATTTTATTCAAACATCTTAATGAAACAACTCAGTAACTTTAGATTTTTAAATGCTGATTAACATCAGGTGCTTCTATATTAAGAAAATAAAAATAAAATACAGAAATTTCTGATTATAAGTATTATATGCTCACGAGCCTTCATAATGTTTGCTGATGAAATTACATATGCCTTATTTTTGTATTATTGTAATAATAATAGAACACAGTTCTCAACTCAGAAAGGATAGGAATTTATTCTGAAGCCAAATTATTACAGACCATGACTCAGGAGTAAGTTTCAGCTTACTTACTAAAAAGTAATTTATGTGCTAAGAAGTTCTAAAGCTGAAGTGGTTTTATATTTTATAAACCAAGACACTTTCCAACTACATTGGTAGAAGCATTCTGTAGGTGGGTCAAAATAAAGCAGAAATCCTGTGCTGCCAGCCACAGAGGGTTGCTAATGACACTCTTGCTTTGTGTGGAACATAAGAAAAACCTACTAAGTCAATGTACTCAAAAGGGTTTCGGCAGTTATAGAATATTAGAACAGACACAGACAGACAAGGAAATCTTATATTTGAGATTGCTTTAAGATATTCACATTTTCTATGTCTAAAATATGTACACGAATAAGAATTTGGTCATGTTTAATAAATGAATTCATGTCATCTAGATGTAAAGCTTGCATGCTAGGAAAGCTATTGACTTGTTTTTAGGTCTCTCACATGATTCTTATTGAAATGTTTCTGACTGTTCAAGCAACGTAGCATACAGCAGGGTAGTGTGTTATCAGTCGGCAGACATGCATTTGCATTAATTTGGCATATCTAAGGTGTTATAATGCATTATAAGCTTTAGGAATTAAGTATTCTTGAAAGTAAAAGACTAATGGTATTTTTAATTTTTATACCATATTTTATACCACTTTATACCACTTTGCCCCGGTGCATGGTTCTAGAACATAGAAAATTGTGGTAAACCCCAGGTAGATGGGAAGTGTTATGATTTGGATCTGATCTGTTCTCTAATTTCTATAAGCAACAGCTTCTTCACCAAACATGGAGATAGCAGGAGGTAGGGCCTAGCAGAAGAATGTTGGGCCACAGGAGGGCACATGGGCCTGGAACCCTGAGATTGCAGGTGTTTGTCTACGCCCCCAAAACCCAGGGTCCTGCTCCATTTCAACCTGTAAAATCAGGCACTGCAAGACACAGGTAAGGGGCGGGACTAAGAGCCCTCTGCCTTGAGATTTACATATTAATGAGGTCGGGGGACATAGCTAATTAATTCTCCCTAGCCCTTCCCCTTTTCACTCCTAAATATAAGGGAGCTTCTTTGGGCTTTGGGGGGCGGGGCGCACATTATTCAGATACAACTTTCCCATCACAGATAATAAACGCTACTCCTTAGAAACTCAGTCCACGTGTCTTCTCCGGCCTGCTTCCATCATCCGTGACTCCAGACCTTTACAACTATGTGGGAACCACTGCGCCACAGGAAAAGCCTTGGCCGCAGGACTCTACTGCCGCATCAGACTGCGGGCCCTAGGCCCCCCGCCCGTGCATGATCCCACAGAAGAAAAATGAGTTTACTAGAAGAAATTCTATTAAAGATGAATGGGGTCCTGACCCCTAATTCTCCTCTCACTTTCTGGTCATCATGAAATGCTAACTGTTCATCCATGTGCTTCTTGCCATGATGTTAGGCTCAAAAGCATCAGGACCAAGTGATCACGGACCAAAACCTTTAACATGACACACAACAAATCATTTTTCTTTTTAGTTGATTTATGTCCCAGCTAAAGGAAAAGATTTGTGTAAGGTCATATTGGCACAGTTCAGAGGAAGACGGTCTTAAGGTACTAAAACAAAGAGCAATTTCACACACAGGGAGTTCCATTGACAGGATCCAAGAACAAGTCTTAGAAGTAAAGAGTGAACTAACATTTATTTACTAAGAAAATCTGCTAATCTCTTGAGAAAATCAATGCCAGAGTCTTCAAATATCCTTCTGGGCCAATGAGGCTCAGCACTGAGTGCTTCACATCAACACAAATGTGTGAAGTAGTGAGGTCTTCATATGTTAGGGGTGATTATTCTACTGTGTGGAAACATTAATAGAAGCAGATACCTAAGCTCCCTTATATCTGTTTCCTGAAACATTTTACCCATTCCTAGCTTCCATTTGATTTACTTTCTCAGCTGCAATTGTTTTTTTTTTTTTATTTTAACATTTTTTTAAATAATTTATTTATTTAATTTTTTAAATCACACTGTAATTTACTTATTCACACAGGGGTTATAAACACAAAAAGGCAGGATGTGGGGAGGGGAATGACACCAGAACATAGGTGTTCAGGGGAAGTACAGGTATCTTTCAGAACAGGGTATCAGCTGGGTGAACGGTCAGGTGACAGGTCACTATGACTCTGCCTATGATTCACTTGTCCTTATCTAAGTTGGTACTATCTGCCAAGGCTGCCTATTTATAAGCTCTATGACTACTCAGGCTGGTAAGTTTCGATAGAAGCTTCCTGTTTACAATAGCTTATAGCCTTCTGTTTCAGTGTTTTTCCACAGAGATCGAAGACTTTGTGTTATCATGTATGTATGTCAGGCCTATTGCTGATTTTAGGCCTATGGCTGATTTTAGGCCTTCAGTGTATAAGCAGGGATGCCCTGACATCTCCTCCCTTCTCTAAGTATAGAAGGGGCCTTGGAGATTCTAATCTTGCGAAGGTGGGATAGAGGCCTGACCTCCAATAAGTGAAGGGGACCTTGTAATGGCTCTGATCCTCCTGTCGTTGTCCAGTGAGGTATGAGGGCCATACCCATCCTGATGTCTTTTTCCTGGAGAGGGGATACTTTTGACATCAACCCCTATGCAGTCAGGTTTGTCCCTCAGGGAACCCAGAGAGATATTTTTAGTTTTTATTTATATTCCCTTGCAGTGCTTAGCCTCGAAGCCAAAGCAAGAATTCAGAACGCCAGTCAGAGGGGTTCTGGATGGCCCCTCTCTGCTTGGTCTAGGGGTGGAAGTCCCCTCTTTTAGGTTGGGTGGAGATGGGTTTTGGGAACACCCTAGATAGAGTAACAACCTCATCTTGAGTCTCATGGTCCTCCATAGCTAACTTATGCTGATGTATCTAAATAGGTTTTGCTACCAAATTATCTATCTGTTGTATCACAAAGTTAGTCAGTCTATTTAAGGCCCAGGGACCAAAAGAAATCAGCAAAAATAACCCAATTAATGGTCCCAGGATGCAAGGAAGTGGGGTTGACAACCATGGAGAGGTTGAAAACCAATCCTTATACCAACTCTCATCTTTCTCTTTCTCTCTCTGTCTTTTCTCGGGGCCTTCTCTGACATTTTTCGTGTTCTCTTTAACAATCCCTGTCTTGTCAATGTAAGGGCAACATTCTTCTTTAAGGGCTGTACACAGTCTAGAGCTGTATACAGTCTTTTCTATTGTAAAAGAGTAATTCAAGTCCAATAAAGTCCTTTGCAATTTTTGGAGATCATTTCAGACTCAGCTGCAATTGTTAAACCTGAGTCACCACCTTTGAGAAGTCCTTAATGCCTGCAGTCATAAATGAGAGTCCACTGCCACCAAGTTTTCTAAAATGGTACTCACTTCAATACTATCTTTCACCATCATTCTGGAAAACTGAACATCTGTCTCTGTTCTGCTGTGCACTGAACCTTTCCAAGATGAGAGCTACATCTATTTCACCATGTAGACACAGTGAAGGAACATGAAGGCATTTGCTTGCTAAAAGAGAAAACTTAAAAGAATAAACATGTCGTTTAATTATTTTTCTAATAACTCTTTGTTCTCTAATGGGTAATATAGAATAGAAAATGAAGCACTGATAAGGAAATTAACTAGGGATTTTCTGTCACTCCTCTGTCATGCACAGTTGGATGGTTCTTCAAACACAAACTTAAAATAAGAATTGTCTTTTCCAACTCACAGGAGCACTACATGGATCACCTGAGACATTTCTGTGAATTGTGTTGCAAAGAACCTGTGTATCAGGCATGTTATTATCACTGGGGGCGGGGGGGGGCATCAATGCCATAAACCAGATTACATTGAAATTCACTTCCAGAAGAAACAAATACAAAACAATACTTTAATTTCACTTCATGTTGAACGTGAGTTTGGTGGTCAGTTTTACTGCACATCATCAATATACAGTTACTCAACAGATGCCTCAGTCACAACTTAATTCCTTGAATTAAAAACATTAGAATTTTGGGTGAAAGTGCAGGAAGCTTGGCATTGTTAAACAGATTTGGAGAGTCCTTTACGAGTATCTTCCTTTTTCTGCAGATTGCAGTCTTTGGAAGACACTCATTCAAAGCACCTTCTTGAATTTTATAGTAGGCTTAGGAGGCTTTTGAGGCAAAGCCACAAAGTCAACAAGTTGGGGTTGGGGTTTTTCTGTTTGGGGTTTTTTATTTTCTTAATTTGCTTTTTGTTGGCGATTTTTCTTCTCTATAGTATATCTTTTTCTGGTGCTTCCATTCATCAACTTTCTTGAGAGGAACAGAACAGACAAGATACATATTGCAAGGGGACTCTACTAGACTAGCTTATAGGATATAAGCTGGGTAGTTCAACAACAGCCATGCCAGAGATGTTGGGAATTCTATGTCTGTTTCACAGATATAGATGCCTCAACAGCCCCAGTCTGGTGCTGAGACCCCTTAGGATTCCTGGAGAGCCAGTTGATTACTGGGTTCTGATTGTAGTAATAGATGGGGTAGAAGCAACAGCAGTAGCAATAAGTTAAGTGGACCCACCAGCAGGGAAGGGAAATAAGCAAGCAGATAGCAATCTTCCCTGGGACCTTTTCACATCTGGGCTGCTGCAACTAGAAGAATGCTGGCCCAGTTAAGCTTTCCTGATAACTCTCTGAGAGACCCATTCAGAGGGATGTATTTTATTTGATTCTGGATGCAATTAAGTTGGCAATCCTCCTTGGTTTCTTTAGGGTCTATCACATCCCAGTTGGCATTTCTGGGATTAATAGATCATATGCTCAGCTTCATATTGTGAGCCTTGATAATGTACGATTTTTTCTTTTGCCTTATCACTTAAGTGTGTCCTAAAATATTTTGAACTATCTCATTATTTATTTGTAAAACTTTTTCTTACGAAGAAGGAGAAACTGAGTTTGTTGGGTGGTTAAAAAGTAGCTCCAAAGGGACAGAGAGAGAGAGAGAGAGAGAGAGAGGAGAGAGAGAGAGAGAGAGAGAGAGAGAGAGAGGAGAGAGGAAGAGAGGGAGAGAGAGGGAGGGGAGGGGAGGGGAGGGGAGAGAGACGGAGGGGGAGGGAGAAGAGGAGAGGGAGAGAAGAAGAGAGGGGAAGGGAAGGGGAGAGGGAGGGGAGGAGAGGAGAGGGGAGATGAGCTGAGAGAAGAGAAGGAGAAAGGAAAGGTGAGAAGAAGAGAGGGGAGAAGATGAGAGGAGAGGGGAGGAGAAGGGAGAGGTGGGAAGAGAGAGAAGAGAGAGAGGGGAGGGGAGGGGAGGGGAGGGGAGGGGAAGGGAGGGGAGAGGAACTGAGAGGAAATAAGGGGAGGAGGGAGTGGAGGGGAGGAGAGGAGAGGCTTATCACACAGAAACTTTTGTCATCAGTAGGTTTGAAGTCTAAGCTGTCAGTGGTGCCATGGTGTGGGTGTAGGGTTGGCTGAGGGTG
>JAJTUV010003542.1:0-50700 GCA_021653895.1 Mastomys natalensis
GGTTCAGGGGACAGGTCACTATGACTCTACCTATGATTCACTTGTCCTTATCTAAGTTGGTACTTATCTGCCAAGGCTACCTATTTACAGGATCTATGACTACTCAGGCTGGTAAATTTCCACAAAAGCTGCCTGTTTACAATAGCTTATAGCCAGCTGTTTCAGTGTTTTCCACAGAGACCCAAGACTTTGTGTTAGCATGTATGTATGTCAGGCCTATTGCTGATTTTAGGCCTATGGCTGATTTGTAGGCCTTCAATGTATAAGCAGGGCTTCCTCTGACATCTCCTGCCTTCTCTAAGTATAGAAGGGCCTTGGCGATTCTAATCTTGTGAAGGCAGGGATAGGGGCCTGACCTCCAATAATTGAAGGGGACCTTGTAATGGCTCCGGTCCTCTTGTCATTGTCCAGTGAGACATGAGGGCCATACCCATTCCGATGTCGAAAAAGAAGTTTCTTTAAGGGTTCTAAATCAAATCAAACTATGCTTGGTGCTGCATGCCTGAAATTCCTGGACTTAAGAGGCTGGTAGTGGAAGTTCAGTGATAGAGATGATAAGGCATTGTCTACAAAATTATAAGAGAAAGATGGGCCTAAGAATTTTATAAAGTGTCTAGATATTTAATTGAATATAAAAGCAATTGACAGATGGACTGCCGAAAAAGCTGCTCAAGGATAGAATATAGTCAAATAATGATGTGGAAATTTCTGGTTTCTTTGAAAACTTAGTTATGTCATGTGATGATTTGTTGAAGCAAACACAGGTGAAAGAATGTTTTGCTGAAATACACATAGGAGAGGATGTTTTGTTGAAGTAGACACATGAAAGAATGTGTGATGATTTGAAAGAATGTAAATATAACCCCACAGACTGAGTAACGAGGTTTTTGCATTGGTTCACCTTGCACCATGTCACTGATCTTCGCTTGTAATGACTTCATAGGGAGTAACTTGCCGAAGAATTTCTTGTGATATTCTGGCTGCTTCTTGCCATTTCTGCAGATTCATGCCAATTGGTGGAACCTCTCAGTTTCTTCTGGATTGAAGTGCTGTTGCTGATTTGTGTTTAGCGTTTGCTGAGTAGACTGGACTACAGCTGCTAACTCATGTTGGTGTTTTGCTTGAGGACTGGACTGCTGACAACAAAGATTGGAATAGCCCCAAAGAACTATTGCTAAACAAGTCCACAACCTCCATTTACTATTACCTTTTCTTTTTCCCTACCTCTGGTAGGTGGACTAGAAGGGAGGTTGAAGGGTTAAGAACCCTAATTAAAGGAGATTTTGAAAAATCTAAGCCTACAAAATAAGAAAGATTTAAATGAACTCTACAATGGAAACTTCAGGAGGAAAGGACAAGTTAGAATCAGAGTCAACTTAAACACAAGCCAAGATCAAACCATATGGACAGCATGTTTCAAAACAAAACACAAGCAGAAACTGAGGAAGAGAATAATCTTTATTTTAAAGACAAGGAGTGTGTGAAACTTCCTTTGTCCCCACCTCTTCCCGCTGACTTGGTTGTCTCTATTTCTGGTGTTAGGATAGGTGCTAACACTGTGCTATTCAGGGACAAGGAACTCCAAAATCCTAGTAGTTCAGTAGGTACAAATCATCTTTGTGACATGTATCTAACACAGATTTTCCAGGATTCATTCCAGTCCTCTTGGAATCCAGCCACTATAGGGGACCTGTTTTCAGCCACTATCACAGAGATACCTGGTCCTCACTGCTCTGAAGGTTTTGATCCAAGGGATTTGAGGCCAGACTGATACACAGATTGTTGGAGGTCCACAGTGATAACAAGCGTTTTAGCCCAGAAGTAAGCCTTGCCACTTTCTAACAAATTGCAGTGTCTTAACTGCAAGGTGGCAAGAAAGCATAATCTTTTAATGTCTCTGACAAAAGATCTAGATGTAGCTGGGCTCTAGAAGGTTCTGCTGTGTTAAGAGCCTGGAAACATGCTACTCTATACTCCCTGAATGGGAAGCTCATTATTAAAATGTAAGAGATCAGGAAAGGTTGGGTTCTTGTGCCTTTAATGGTGTTGAAAAGACTCCCAGGGTTTCAGAGTACTAAGCCAGCAGCACAGAGCCAGTGGGGTGAGCTTTGGAGTCTTGGGTGTATTATAGAAAACCTTGTTTTCAGAGGACCTAGAAAGACACAGTGCCTTTAAAAATAATGTGATCAATACACTAGGAATCACTCCATGGAAGAAAACTGACTTTCCCTTACTCAGCAACAATCAAATGCCAATAGTTTCTTATCTAGGAGTGGTACTTCATGTTTATCTCCCATCCTCCACGATGAGACTGTGGAAAGACACAGTGTTTTGCCACTGTTCTCCACATCTGCCTATAGATAGATGCCTACCTTGATTTCAGTTTAGGCTCAACTGACTCCATTGATGCAGGGCTGTGGAGGCAGAATCTTGGGAAAGGGGCTAGCTATGTGATATAGTGAAACAATTCACAAAATGACAGACAGGAGAGTGGGAAGGAGAGAGCAGTTTGGTACTTTTGGTTTGCCCTACTAAATAGCCATACCTTTCTGCTTTAATCAATGTTAAATATAAGTGTACATTTAGACTTTGTTACTTTATTTATATACTTATTATGTATATGCTGTGGTGCACATGGAACAGTCAGAGGATAACTTGTGGCAGCTGGTTCTCTCCTCCTATCATGGGGGTTCTGAGAATTGAACTCAGATCACTAGGTTTGACAGCAGGCTCCTTTACCTGATGAGTCATTTCACTGGCCCTAGTATACATTTTTATTCTGCTTTAGTGAGTGTTCTTTAAAAAGTCAATGTAAACTTACTTTATTAAATAAGTGATCATGGCTGTAGTTTGCATTTTCATGTCCCTACATGTTAAGGATTTGGTTTTCACTAGAGTGTCATTTGGAGGTGTTGAGACCTTTAGGAGGTGGGGCCTAGAAATGAAGTAAGGTCCCTGAGATCATGCTCTGGAAGCTCATGCTAGTTTAGAGCTCATTATGTAGTTCAGGCTGCCCTTGAAGCTGTGACCATCCTTCTGCCTCGGCCTCTCAAGTTCTGGGATTACAGGAGTGAGCCTCTACACATGCCTTTGCTATTCTCTTCTTCTCTCCCCTGCCCCCTTTAAAGACAGTGGTTTGCTATGTTGCCCAGGCTGGTCTTCTGCATGCAAATAATCCTTTAGTCTTAGGTTCGTGAGTAGCTAGGACAAAAGGCATAAGCAAGTTACCATGTCTGTTAACAATCTCAGGAATTTAACTGGACAATACATTCTTATATAAGACAGAAGGTTTCTAATATTTTAGTTCTTTTACAAAACTGAGGAATTATTTCAGCTGATAAATCATTAAAATAGTTTTTGAGACAGGATTTCACAATGTAGTATGTGCTGACCTCAAATTTACGATCTTCCTGTCTTACCCTCTTGATACCGAGATTACAGGCATTTGCTATCATGTGTGACGATTGTTAGCCCTTTAAAGTGTCCTTTCTCCAAGTGTTCTTAACCAGAATGCAGCATAGAGAGATGACAAAGGTTGTTTGGTTCATAAGAAGACTGTATAGTTCTAAGCCTAAGTGACTGATTGTCTGGAAGGGTGAAGGGTAGAAAAAGTTATCTGGTGGTTAGTGGTTCATCTTCACTGTCAGCTTTACTGGACTTGGACTCACCTAGGAGACACAGCCCTGGTCATTTCTGTGAGGCTATTTCTGGAGAGGTTTAACTGCAATGGAAATGCCTACCCTCAGCATGAGCTGCATGCTCAGGCTGGAGCAAAGTGGGAAAAGGAGCAGGAGAGCCTGAGGAGCAGCAGCTGTAGTCTTTCCCTGACTCCTGGTCTGCCCAACGTGAGGTGTCCTAGCTACGCGCTCCTGCCACCATGAGACCTGCTGTTGTTTCCCATTCATGATGGGAAACCCATCCCATACCTCTTAAACTATAAGCCAAGCTAAGTCCTTTCTCCCTCAAGTTGCTTTTGTCAAAGCAGCAGAAAAGTAACTAATACAGTTCCTCATACATGCCAGGTGACTGTTGTACCACTGAGTTACATCTCCAGGCTCTGACACTGGTCTTGCTCCTCACATCCACTTCTACCTAGGAGTCCTTTAGACAGTTCAACTCAAACTTGTCTTGACTCACAAGTCATTTTTTCAAGTCTATGGGTGTCTCCTTCCATCAGTGCAGGTACATGCTATTGAAAGGCAGAGCCTGGGTTCCTCCTGTGACTTCACACACTGGAACTAAGCTAAGATCAGAATGTAAAGACTGGGTCTCATCTTTATAGATGTCACAGCGAAGGCTGCTCTTGCTGCAGGAATGAGTTAATAGCAGGCACAAAGGAAGCCTGGGTGAGGCTGAGCACTGCTGTGCTTTGTACCTGGATGTGATTCACACACACTGGGCACTCTAGCCCTGTGCTCTTGGCACCCCTAGCCTTCCTACTCCAGTGCTTGCTCATACGCATATGGACTCATGCCCAGACCTTTCTCCTGTCTGCTGGAGAACCACCCCCCTGCCGACATTCTTTACATGCCTCCCTGATCAGCTTCAATTGAGATAACCTTCAGACTCAGGGAGCAAAGTATTGGATGGGGCCTGGGAAGACTCTGTGTGTGTGTGTATGTATGTATGTGCGCGCGCACGCACAGGCGCACACATGCACACATGAATATGTTTGTGTGAAATCCAGAGCCTCATGTGTACTATGCAGGTGCTCTACCACCACCCTTTCATTTATTCTTAGATAGGGTTTTTTCATTTGTCGTACAAAACTCTATGGAGGCTGGCAGGGAAGTCATCATCATTCTTGGTTTCTAGATGAGCAAACTTGAGCTTCAAATGAGGAAAAGGTGAGCGTAGAGTCTTGGATAGCTCATTTCTGGCTCAGAGATCTTGCCATTGCCTGGCATGGCTAAGCCAAGAATCACTTTCTAGGAGGTCCTGGTTTCTAGGTCAGGTAAGCAGCCAGCACTTCAGGGAGACGTTGCTGGGTGGCTGAGCTAGGATTCTGTTTGCTTTGCTTAGGAAACAGTGGGGCAGTCAGAGAGCAGAGGCCTATGAACTGCCGTGAGAAGGGAAGGAGGGATGTTGTTTCGCAGCCCAGGAATTCCAGTCAGGAATGAAAACCTTTCCACCTGCTGCTGCCCAAAGCGCCTAAACGCCGTCATGGAATTTGCGTGCAGACAGTTAGGTTGGACTTTGGAAACAGAGGATGAAAAACGAGTTTCCTTCTCTGTGTTCACAGAGGCCAGCCAAGAGCCAGATCCAGAGCTGGAGCCAGGCCTCAGATCATAAAGTGAACAACAGAACCAGTCAGTTATTGGTTTCAAGTCTGACTGCCTCTACTTGTAAGGACTTTGGAACTTGGAGAGGCTCCCCTATGCTCTATAAACTAGCAAAAAATTAGACTCGTGGTTGTCAAGACCCCTGGTTGAACAGCAGACACATTCAAAGGTGGAGTGGGAGGCTTGAAATGCTGCTCAGAATCTAGTTAGAAAACTGGTTAGTCTACTCCTTCCATTGTGTCTAGGAAGAACTATCCAATTAAGACCTGATTTGTGGTATAGAGGTGGTGTTAGGTAAGCAGTATCTACATACTAGGAACCTTAAAAGTGGGGACTGAGAGCTTTAAGAGATACAACGTCCCTAGGACCTGGGGTCAGTCCATAGTTTACTTCATAAGAATGCTATGATTGTGTTTTAGTTACTTGTATCTTATGTTGGGGACTAATTGCTATTGTCAGAGTATTGGGATGTGTTCCTTTGGGAAATGCATGGGTCATAAGGAATCCACTGTCATGAGTAGACCTGTAGAGTGGGTTTGACTCCTCTTGCTTTATTTCATACAGACTTTTTTCTGCCTGTATGTCTTAGTTAGGGTTTTATTGCTGTGAAGAGACACCATGACCAAGGCAACTTTTATAAAGGAAAACATTTAATTGGGGCTGGATTATAGTTTCAGAGGTTTAGTCCTTTATCATCATGGCGGGAAGCATGACAGTGAGCAGGCAGCCAGGAGGAGGCTCTCTTCTAAACTGAGTAGAGCCTGAGTATGAGGCCTCAAAGCTCACCTACACAGTGACACACTTCCTCCAATAAGGTCACATTTCCTAATAGTGTCACTTCCTATGGCCAAGCCTTCAAACACAATCTGTAGGAGCCAAACCTATTCAAACTACTACACTTTCTATCGAGTAATGCTACAAAAGGCCCTCACCAGATTTTGCCCTTTAGTCTTGGACTTCCCTGCCTCTAGTACCATGAGTCAATATATTTCTTTCTTTATTATTTTGATCTTGGAAGTAGTTTTATGGGCCCCTACTTAAACATTTTGTTTATTTAAATATGATCTTTATATTAATTCTTTGAGAATTTCTTAAGCTACATTTTGACTATATTCACTCTCATTCCTCCCCCCAAATCTTCCCAGATTAACTTCTAATTCCTCACATCTTACATAGCCCCCCTTTTAGAGCCCACTGAATCCAGTTTGCACGGCATGTGTATTCATTGGTGCTGGGTCATCCACTGGAGAATGATAACCTACCAGGAGCCACACCCTTAGAGAAAACTGACTAACTCTCTCCCAGAAGCTATCAACTGTCAAAGGCTCCTAATTCAGAGTCAGGGAGGGGCATGTGAGCCTTCCCTCTCCATGCCAGAATGTTGATGGGCGTGATCTCATGGACCTAATATATTTCTGTTTGCTATAAATTGTCCAGTCTGTAAGGGTTCCATCACAGCAGAAACTACATGTCCCAGGACGCTGGTCCTCTAATCCAGTCTTGACCTCATGGGAGCCAAAAATATACCATGAAGTCTCAACAAATCACTTATTTTTACTCTTGGCTTTTCTACCAATGAATTATGGGACAAAAGGCATGCCTGGCTATGCTTTTGGTTCTCAATTGCCTTGTCTGTTAAATGGACATACTGCTAATACACGTCACAGAGCTGCCAGGAGGGTGAAAATGTTTTATAAATCATAAAGCCTGGTGCAGACATGAGGATTTAATGTCATTATCACCATGTGATCTTCTGGCTCTAGAGAGAGCAAGGAAATGCCAATATAGAGGGGAGATCCAAAGATGTTTATTTTAGTCTAGATGATCTCTAAGGAGGAGAAATGTATGGTAGGGGGGAGGCAGACCGCTCTCAATGATGTATAGTCTCCTGGGTGTATGTTCCCTTGTCCTCTGGGTGGGGGTGCCAAGTCAGCCCGTCAGCTTTGGCCATAACTCCTGTTGGATGTCATCCGCAGTTGTTTGATTGCCTGGTTGGAATTTGAATAGGCAAATAAAACTAAGTTCAGGAGGTAGAGTCCCATCAGAAACAGGTCAGCTTTACATCAGAATGAAGATAGAATCCATAAATACTGGCAAAGCCAACAATCAGCTTAGCTATAGAAGCAATGCAGAGGCCAGAAGTGTTTGACTAAGAATCAAGCAAGCAGCTCTGGGTTGGCTCTACTCCTGACTAGCCAGGACATCTTGCATGAGTCTCAAGGTTTTTTGTTCATTATCAAATGAGAGTATGTGAAAGGCTCTCCTAACACGTAAGGCAGTGTATATACGGAGCATATTATTTATATCATTTAATGGCCCATTCCCCCAAATTGCTATTCTCTCAAAATCAAAACATTTGCCTCAGGAAGGAGCAGCAGGGTCTGGAGCCTCAGCTGGTAGACAGTGGGTAAGCAAAAGGTCACATGTTCAAGAAGAACAGACTCTGGGAAGATTCTTAGGCCCCTACCAACGGTATAAAAGGGAGTCAGAGTTGTTGGATGTGGAGACTCTGACTAGACAAACTGCAGAAAGAAAAATGTTCTAACTACAATCTGGAGCTCTCCAGGCTGCTGATAGTTCAGAGGTGCAATTTCCCAGAATCATCTGGAGTAGTCTTTCTGATGATGGGTCTGCTTTTGAATTATCCCTGCCCCTTGAAAGTAACTTGTATATATTCCTGTTAGTAACCACAATAAGAACTCACAGAGTCACAAAATTGGATATTGATGCAATGGTCACTTTGATCTGGGCTCCCTTTATGGGGTGAATAGATGGGTGACAGACATCTCCCCAAGAAGTGTGCCACACAGCAACAGTACGATGCATTTCAGTGTAGACAATTGTTATATTTGTTATTCTGTTCTAATATGTGATTTCTTTTTTAGTTGTAAAAGGGATCAAGTCTATGTCATTCCATTTATTAGATAAACAATTGGAAATGAAGGATCTGTTGTTTTTTTAAAATCAGTTTATGTTTTTATCTGATTATGTATTTACATACTCACTTTTGAAGAACTGGCTTATTCAGTAGGAGAGGAACTCAAAATCTCTGCTCTGGTACTGATTTTTCTTTTCAGTGCGATACAAATGTTCTAGAATTAGTGGCTGCTGCTGATTGTACAACACTATGATTCTTTTTAAAACACTGAAAAGCTTTAAAATGGTCAACTTTATCTGAATTAAACAAATTCAATGGATAACTTCACAAACAAGTTCCGATTGGAAGTCAAGCTGACAATGATGGAGTGACAACAGGCCCAGGGAGTGCAGAGAACTATCAGTGTGTAGGGTCAGGGGAGGGAGAGGGAAATGGGAAGAGAAAAGAATCAAAGCAACGGAACTTTGCAGAAGTACTCAAGGTATAATAGTGTGGTAAATATTCCTAGTGCATTTGTTTTGGAATCTCATAGTGTGGTAAATATTCCCAGTGCATTTGTTTTGGAATCTCAGCTGAAGGTCTCCACTGATGAGTATGTGAGGGCAGGACAACCAGATATAGCTGCAAACAGAGATTTAGGGTGGTCAAGCATTTTGTTTGCTGAAGACTAAGATGTACTTTTAATGTGAAAGGTAGAAATGTCCTGGGCAAGCCAGATTTCCCTAAAATTGGCACTCCTGCAGTAGAGAGGGGAGAGGGGATGGAGGATTGTGTCACAATCTTGTGATTTAGGTGTTAGTGAAATACTGCCCTTAGACCATCAGAAGGAAAGACAGAAAGAAAAACAAAAGTGTGTCTGAGGTGTACCTGGCAGTGAAAGTCATTGTTAGGAGATTGGTTGTACTTGCTACTCTTCCAATCGCTGTGATAAAATACCCTGACTAAAGCATCTTAAGGAAGGAAAGACATATTTTGTCTCACAATCTGAAGGTGAGTCTATTATACTGGAGAATGCAAGATGGCAGGAGCTTGAAGTAGCTGGTGAAATTGTGTCCACAGTAAAGAAGAGAGCAATGAATGTATGTGCCCAGCTGGCTTTCTCCTTTTTCGATAGTCTGGGACTCAAGGCCATGGAGCACTGCCTCCAAATAGGGTGGATTCCTACCCCCTTGACTAATCTAGTTAAGGTAAACTCTCATAGGTCTGCCCCAGGAGGCTATCCTAATCTAGATAATCCCTGAGGGGTGTCGCCCAGAGGCTTGTTTTGGTGCTTCTAGATCCTGTCAATCTAAGTTATCATACTAGTGAATAGAAACTAGGAAGAATGACAGAGAAGGTCATTTGGTGTACCTCCAGGACCTTAGAAGTGACAAAGAGTGCCAACCTCAGAGGACATAACTGTCAGCAGCAGTGGTAGCTTTGAAGCAAAGCTCAGGAGTTCACATGTAAACTAGGACCTGGGAAACAGGGAAAGTTGGGTTTTGGCTCTGTCAGAAGTTGGTGACTCAGTTGTTTGGTGGTTGACAGGTTATTACACCCAAATCTCAAATGCCAACTGCAGTTAGCTTTGCTTTGGGACTTGAGTTCAAAATAAGACATTGATTCCAATGTCTACTGAATAGCTACCTTGAACTAAGTTATGTGCTAGAACATGTTAGAGATGAAATGGTGAACAGAATTGACTTAAACCTCTGTGCTCTTGGGTATACTAGCTGGATATCGGAGAATCTAGGTGGGACAATTTACCTGGCCCTGGGAGTCAGTCCAGAGGAAGAGAGATATTAAGTCTAGGTCTGGAGGATAAATAAGAACTTGCAGGGTGGTGGACAACAATCTCAGGATTAGGGAACAAATAGTAAATACAGAAGACAGCATTCAGAGAATGTGTTCCAATATACTTAGAGTGGGCTCCAATTTCCCCAATATGGTGCACAGACCATCTCTATTTTAGTTACACAGGGTGCTTCTTTAAAAAATGAAGATTTTCCATGCTGGCTCACAGGTTAAGAGTGAGTGTCATGCTGGAGACCTGGAGCCATCTTCTGACCTTTGTTGGCACTGGCACACTATGCGTGCACAGAAAAAGTGGAGCAAAAGATAGAGAGGTTTATTTAAGAGCTAAATAGATTAGAGGGGCATCCAAATTTTGAAAGACCTAATTCCAATTTTTTTTCACAAGGTGAAAGATTGCTTTTTCTATGTCCCAGGTCTCCAGAGCTGAGTGGATCAATGTCAGGAGATACTTGTTACCTCTTGAGGGAACACTGATTGGGAAGGGGTCCACTGAAAGGCTTTGGCCAGAAAGTGACTTGAGCTGAACTGTCCTTTAGAAAAGTTATGAAGTCTTATAGCCAATTGTTGAGTCCTAGTGAAAGCCCCCATCTCCAGAACCAAGGTGGATGGCTCCTGAGGAAAAACACCTGTGGTTTAATGCTGACCTCTCCGCACCACCTGCATATTCAGGTGCACCTGCACACACATGAATACACTCAGGCACATATATGTGTACTCCCAAGTACACTGGAACACATACGCGCATGCTCATTCTCTGCTTCTCTCTCTCACATACAATGATTGTGATGAAAGACTCATTTTCAAAGTTAAAGGGTTGTAATTTGGAAGGGAAGTTCAACATAGTGTGATCATTCCCTTCCTTGGGTGCCTCTAGGACGTCAGGAGACTCACCTCAGTGAGTGGGTAAGGTAAGGTCATGGTTCCTGAGGCGAAGCACAAAGGAAGAAATCAGGAAGATGCTAATTGGCACATTCGTCTCAGGAAGTTGAGCATGACTGACAATGGAGAACAAGGGCCATGAGGTAAGTGGGGTACATTCTGGGTGACACCTCACCCACCTTGACAGTCCCTTGTGACCCACTCCTTGCCTTCTAGGGATGGTAACGTAAACTAAGGCAATCTGAAGGGCATCAAGGGATCCACAGAGCAATGATGTATGAACCTAGGGATTTGCTAAGCTATTATCTAAGAAGCATTTTTCATTTGGGTGAGGGACTGACTCATTTGGGGAGGAACCTGGATCTTGGAGATGTGTGGTGTGGCCTGACCTTCTAGGGTCAGCATGACTTGCTCAGGGTCAGGCCTCCCACTCTAATTGAGATGTTTGCTGCAGGTAAAAGAAACAGCTGCTGCTGTCCAGAATAAAATAGTCACAAAGAAACCTGCTCCTCATTCTGTCTCCCAGCTTCCCAGAAATGTCTGAAGCCCAGCCTTGGAGCTGGTATGTACTTTTAATTATTTCAAGAACTGGCATCGCTTGCCTCATAGTAAAAGTGTCATGAAATTACTGTAAAGTTGCATGAGTTTGGGCCATAAATCTTATTCACTTCAGCTACATCTCATACCTTAATTCACTGGAGTATAAAATGCCATTTACACTAGTTCTTAGTTCACTTAATCATAATTAAATGACCTCAGAGGGCAGTAATTCGTTGAGGCCTTGGCTTTGATGTGACATAAATAACAAACTTGGTTTGCCATGTGGATGGGTTCCTCCACACTTTTACGTTGACCACAGACCTCGTGGAGCATATACTGCAGGATTTTTTTGGGGTGGGCATGTGCTCTGGTTACACAGAACATCTGGGCCACAGATGTGGTTGAGGGGACCGTCTAAATGGTCCCCTTTTGAGTTTTTTTGCACCCTCTTTAGGCCCTTTCTTGATCCTTTCAATTCTCCAAAGGAAGAGTCCTGTTGAGCCTAGGGAAGAGGGGATGCAAGCTCACCCTCTGGGGCTTCTCATCCTTGTGTTGTTCTTACCTAAAGGATCCCCTGGAAGGGATCAGTTGCTAAAGGACTTTCAGACTTCATGACCAGGTACATGTCTCAAATATATGACTTGGCTCCTGGGATCCAGCCCCTCAAGACCATCAGCTCTGGAACCACTGCCATTTGGTCATACCTTGTCTTTCAAACAAATGGCTTCCTCTCATTTAGTCCAGCATCATCAGTGGTACTATCACCCTCTTGGGTTTCTAAGTTTTTAACACTTAAAGCTTATGTAGGCAGAGTACATATTGCTGAATCCCCAGAGATGTCCACATTCTAATCTCTAGGGGACGTGGCAAAGGGAATTAAAGCCGCAGGTAGAATTACAGTTGCCAATAAAGTATCTAAAGTTGAGGGGTTGAGTATATAGCTCAACGACTGAGCAATTTCCAAGCATGCTCAGATCTGGTTCTATCTTCAGCACTGCAATAACTAACTAGCTAACTAAAGTTGCTTATGATTTAAATAGAAAAATTTCTTGGCTTTTTTTCACTGGACTTAATGAAAATCACAAGGAAGGAGGAAGGCAAAAGGGAAAGAAGAAGGAGGAAGAAGAAGGAGAAGGAAGAGAAGAGAGATTAAGGTTTCTGAGTTTGAAGGAGGAAGATGATTGTAATTCTAGGGCACTGGAAGCTGATCAAGGAAGATCACAAGTCAGAGGCCAGCCTAAGGTACACAGGGAGTAAAAGTCTAGCCTGGGTTACAGACTGAGACCCTGTCTCAAAAAATGGGGAGGACAAGGAAGTATAATACAGGCAGTTACTGTGATAAAAGAACATTTTCTGCCAGTATGTAAATTACATATCAAAACATCTTTCTTTATAAAATCAATATAGACAAAAAACCCCCAAAAAACCAAAAACAAAAACCCAAACAAACAAAAAACCTTAAAATGCTGCTGGTCCCAAGTATTTTGGATAAAAGGCACACAACCTGTATTTTTCAAGTACTACCAATTGTGTAGATTTTAATGTGATTATTTTTCTTCTTCTTCTTACCCTTTTAAAGGAATACTTCCTGCTTTAGTAATTTATTGTTGTTTGGAAAACCCACATCAAAACTTAATGGGCTGAACTATCAATTTACTGTTTCTTATGCTATTGGTCTGACTGAGAAGTTCTGGGCTGGGTGACTCAATAACATTTTTTGGGTTTCTTCTGTGGTCACAGTTCAGCTGGTGACTCCAAGGCCACAAGTCTATCATCATAGCACTAATAGAGAATAGTTTCACTGCTGTAAAGATACACTGTCTATGGATCCTTATCTCCTGTCCCAAGATCCCTGGCAAGATATATCCTTTTACTGTCTCTATAGTTCTGCCTTTTCTGGAATGTCAGGTGCTGAGAATTACGCAGGGCAGCTTTTGCAGACTAGCTTCTTTCACTTAGCAAGGAATTTCCCTTTCCTTTCTGTTGGTGTTTGGTGGCATAAGCAGGCTAAAGATAGACCTAACTTTATCCTTGGGGCCTTTTCCCTCTTGAGATTTCCTCCAGGCATTGTGTTTGGAAGGCATTTGAATAAATTTCACGAGTCACCCAGACAGGATGAGAAAATAAACAGACAATTGTGCCAGCCATTGGATGTGTCTGGCTAAATTCTGAAAAACAGCTGTGGTAGATCGTTAAAGTAATTGTCCCTAATGAGTCATGCCTCCTAGGATCTGCCTGCTTTAATGGTTCCCTCCTTCTTCCACTCTTGGCTAAGTAACTTGCTTTGGCCACTGAAACATTAGCAAATGTGACACAAACAGAAGCTTGAAAACCTCTTGTGCATTGGGGCCATCCTCTTGCTTCTGGGAAGTCTGTGTGCCACATATGAAAGACATGAGACTGGCCACTCTGAGGAGGGGATGCCACACTGAGGGAGAGAGAGACCTGCTGACCAGCCAGTGTTGATTGTCCCACACATGAGTGAGGACATCCATCCAGCTCCAGTAGAGTTAGTGGATTCCTATAGCCACTTGAGTTGACCCGAGGCAGTGCAGACCAACTTCTTACCCATTTCCTAAGTGCCTGTGAGAATTATAGACTGGTTGTTTTCTGCCACTAATTTTTCCTTTATTTGAGACCATGTCTTGCCCAGACTGACCTGGAATGGTTGTTTCGCCTTAGTTCTTAAGTGCAGACATGCTCAGCTTCTGCCACTAGGTTATGAGGTAGTGTGTTAATACTGTAGTAACTGGTCACTACAATAGTCATTCTCAGTGTACACTTGAGTTACCTGTTATGGGATATTTCCTGAGACCAATGTGCCTGGAAATGTGCTGCCAGGACCTGCTCAAGTGTAGAGAAGAATCATTTAGACACACCAAGAGAACCACCACCACCACCACCACCACCACCACCACCACCACAACAACAAACTATCATTCTTAAACTGAGAATAACCTTAAAGACATCTCAGGTGCATTCACATGTGTGTATGTGTAGGAGTGGGGTGGGGTGGGGTGTGTGCATGCTCGTGTATGTGCGTGAGCACACATATTATTTGTTATGGAACCCTGGACCTCATGTGTGCTAAGTCAGGGCTTCACCACTGAGCTACACCACAACCTCACTTCTGTTTTCACAGATGCATCTTAAAAGTGCCGTAGTATAAAGGGTGGGTTGAAGACTACTTAGATGAGAGTAGAAGTTAGCTAGGTTTCCTAATCCAACTGATTGCCTTAACGCCTGCATATGCTGTTTGCTCTCTGCCTTGCCAAGGGGTCTGAAAAACAGCTATTTGTGGGAAATTAACTTCCACTAGTGGCACTCAAAATTTTATATTCTTCACTTGTCTTTCAAAGGGTGTGGAGCAAGATGCCAGAATTGTGAGACAGGTGGGGAACCTGGAGGAACTAGGGACCATCAGCTGGGAAGATCCAGGGCCAGGTGAAGCCTAGCTTTGGCTAGAAGGGGGGGCGGGTCAGTGGAAAAATAGGCTTGGAAGCTGAAAAGGAGGAATTCGAACACTGGAGAAAAATATCTACCTCATTGCTCAGCAAACGCTGAGACCACCCTCCGTGCTGGTGGATAAAACCCAAACACTGGCAGATTTTCTTCTCATCAGAGGCAGACTTGAGCACCCGAGATAACTTAATATACTGCAATAATGCAATTAAGCAGGCTCCTCAGGCCCAGCTTCCAGTCTCACTCACTCTAACAAATATAATTTGGGTGACATCATGAAAAACAACATTCTTCTTGTGAGTGGATGTAGATTACAAGAAAAACGATCACATGGCTTGGCCTTGGCGAGCAGAGAGAAAGCACTAAACTTGGCTCTTAAGAAAATGTGTTCTGTAAATGTCTAGTGCTTACACAAGTGACAGGGTTTGTTTGAAACCCTGTGTGTGTGTGTGTGTGTGTGTGTGTGTGTGTGTGCATCTGCACACATCTGTGACTTTGACCATCATTTCCAAATTCAGTTTATAGATGACAGTCCAGCTATCAATACAACGTTATTTACCTAAGACTTTCGGTTCACATCCAAATGGTAAAAAGCAAGATTGAGAATCGGGCATTGATGTATCCAAGGTTACACAACACATTCAAGACATAAGTGTCCAGGGAGTGCCAGCCTCTACTCCCCACACCCCTCTCACTCAGTATGGGTCTGAAGTAAGTGGAAGTCACCTCAGCCAACTTTGGTCCTGCCTCTATAAAGAGTTACCTTTCCCTAGTTTCAGTACACACTTGTAATCCCAACCAACTGAGACCAGCCTGGGCTACATAGGAAAAACCTGTCTCAAAAAACTTCAAACAGAAATGAACCAAACCAAACTAAACCAAAAATAATGTATTTCTTTTCTTTGCTTCCAATGGTAGCTTTTGCCCGTTGTCCTTGAAATAATGTCTTTCACCACAGCAACAGGGACTTTCTGGAGCCTGAAGGTGGTTTGTACTTAGTGGCAAAAGCCTCTGCTATCCTGTAGAGGCCACAGGTTGGCAGGGGAACAGTCTATGTTTGGCTATAAGAGGTCATGTGATAACAAGCCCCAAATAAAATCATTTGCTTTGAAAATGGCAGAAAGGGGCTTTGAGGTGACCACTGTGCCTGATTTATTAATTTTCAACATTATGGTGGATACTTTGGATACAGTAGTCTTCAGCATCTGGCTATTCAACTCAAATTCTACTTAGAACACTTGCTAGAGATGAGATCTTGGATGAGTTATATTGACAACCTGAATCTTGGCTTCATCATCTATTAAATAAAGTCGGACAAAAGTACCTATCTTGATCAGTACTTGGGTAGACTTTATTGATATTAATAATATATTATTGCTGTTAATATTAATATTGGCTTTGTGAGACAGAGTCTCATAATAGCTCATATTGACCTTGAATTTACTATGTAGCAAATGATGATCTTGACTTCTGATCACTAGGCTTCTATCTCCTGAGTGCTGGGATTACAGGCCTGTGCTACCATGTCCAACTTTTATTCATTTATTTATCTATTCTTTGACAGTTTCATACATGTCTGCAATATTTTCTGATCACACTCATCTTTCCATCCTCTTTTATCTGCCTTCCATTCCCACCAGACATATATTTTGAGACAGTCTCACTATGTAGCTCAGACTGGCCATGACCTTGTAAACCTTCTGCCTCTGATTTCTGAATGCCAGGATCACAGGAGCCCTTTCTCTAAAGCAAAAACTAAACCAAAACAACAACGACAACAGCAGCAGCAACAACAACAACAACAAAAAACCAACCTAAACTCCCCAAATAAAAAACCTCAAACTAAATCTAGCCACTGGTTTTAAGGATGGTTTGGCTAAAAAGTCAGAGCTGAACTATGTACTCATGTTACTCATCTATTTTCATAGCTTTGAACACCTTGACTCTCCTTATCTGTGGTAAATAGCACTCATTTTCTGGGCAACATCTTTCCTTAACTTCTTTTTTAAAATTTAGTTTCTTCTAGTTTTCCATAGCACTATGTATCAAGCTCTTCTTACTTCTGTACTAATCTTCCTACTCACAAGGATGGCCTTTTTAGACACACAGAGTCACTGGAACTGCTGTTGAGAGCCTCTGCCATCAGGTGAGTCCACCATCAATAGGAATTTTGTTGCAAGGTCATCTTTCATGCAGGTGTGCTAATTGATTTTAGTGGTGGCGGTGGTAAGAAGGGTAGGGGTTGAAAGGTGTGGCTGAGGTCTTACCATGCCCAACAATGAGAGAAAGGCTCATTGCTTGAACCATCTTGATGCTAAAACCAAGGATAGAAAGAGCAGAGTATTATCAGAGCTGTCGGGTTATGATTCTGGCTACTACTGTTAAAGACACACATCTTTTCTGAGGTGACTCAGGGCTGCAGATAGTGGGGTGCTAGTAATAGACATCTGCTTTTGGCCTAGCATTGTTTTCATGGTTCTAAACATATAATCTAAAGTTGAAAGCCCCCCAGTGACTGGGAAAGACCACAGAAAGGATATGGGAACTGAGATACTGGGTACATCCAGATAACTTATTGACAGATGTCATCAGAATTAGAAATTAGCAGTTGGGTGTGGTGGTGCACACTGGTAATCCAACTCTGGAGGCAGTGGCTGGTGGAAAACTGTGATCTATGTGAGGCCAGCCTGGGCTACAGAGGGAGATCCAAGATAGCCAGAGCTCCATAGTGAGACTCTGTCTTGAAATAAGCAAACAAATAATAATAATTATCATTAAAAAGTTAGCAATTAGAGGATATCTCATACAGTGCATATGGGGGAGGTAGTTGTGGGGAGTGAGATAAAGTTATTCTAGGCTGACTGGAAAACAGTGAGTAAAGCAGAGGCAGTATATATGATCTTGCATGGTGATCTGGCCTTACTCACTCTGGAAACTTTAGTAGAACTGTAAGTAGCTTCACTAAGCTTTGGAGTCTTTTCTTGGGATTAATAATCTCTTAGTTCTAGGCGTTGTGCAAAGCACATGACATCACCTCCCAGCCCATTCCAAACCATTCATAAGAAGAGCCACATTCCATACTATGATGTTAAAAAAGATTTTACAGGTACTATTTGTAGCACTTTTGTAAATGTTCTTGGAAGAGAGGCACCAAGGTGCTGGAGTCAGATTCTAGGAAATACTAACTGAAAAAGCAGATGGCTATGCTTAGCAATGTTTAGACTTGATTAGCTATTTGGGTTAGAGACTTGACTCAGTGGTTAAGATGACTTGTTCTTGCAGAGGACCAGGTTCAGTTCCCAGAACCTATAGGTGGCTCACCACCATGTTCCAGAGGGATCTGATGACCTCTTCTGTCTTCCAAGAGCACCAGGCACACATACAGTGCACATATGGGCATATAGACAAAATATGCATACAGGTAAGGTTAAATAAATGAATTTGAAAAAAATTTAGACCTGGTTTAACAAGCTGATGGCTTGTGAGAATGACAGAAGGGGATCAGTCACTGGGAGCTGTCCTGCCAAAGGGAACCACACCCTTCCCCAGGTGTGATTACCAGACTTAAGGACAAGGGGAATACTTTGTCCAAGGTGCACACTGATTTTTTTCCCTACAATATCTTTATGGACAGAGACCAGGGATATATAGTACTACATTACAAGATTCAGAACTTAATCCAAAAGATAACTAATTCAAGTTTTGTATCAGCCTGAAGGCAACCTCTAAGCACATCACTGGATTTGGTCCTTTTTCAGTTAGCACTTTTGGTTTTTTCTTTGAGACTTTTCTTTGTCCTGTAGCTTTATCTGACCCAGAACTCTTGATCCTTCTGCCTCAGTGTTAGCATTCTGTTAAACTCCACCTCCAGAGTTACCTGGGAACAGCTAGGTATGCTCCTCCCCGAAGCTACCTGGCAACGGCCAGGTAACCCTGCCTAGTATTATAAAAAGGGCTGTCTGGCCTCTCCTCGATCTCTTGCTCCTGTGACCCAAGCCTGCAGGTCGTATCTGACCCTTTCCCTCTCCCTTCCCCCCTCCACGTGGTCATGGCTGGCCACCACCTCCATCTCTCTCTGCCCTCCCCTCTGCCCTAAATAAACTCCTCGTGGAACCCTTTGCTGCCGTTTTCCTTTTTTTAAAAATAACAACACTCAGTCTCCCAAGTGCTGAAACTACAGACATGTGCCATCATGCCAAGGGTCCTGATTCACATTTTTATCTTTTTTATTAGTTCTTTGAGAATTTTATAAATCAATTTTTACCATATTTACTATTTTCCCCCACTCCTCTCAGATCCATCCCGCTTCTCTATCCTTAGTGTCTCCTCCTCCTCTGCTCCTTGTTCTTATTTTTCTTCTTGTTGTTCTTGTTCCTCTCCCTCCTTCTCCTTCACCTCCTCTTCCTCCCCCTCTTCTTCCTTTTGAGAGTACATTTTGTGTTACCCATATACTCCAGAATGTGTGGCCTTCACTGGAGGGCAGTCAGCCAGTAAGACTCCTCACCTCTAAAGAAAACTGCCTCCCTCTCCAAGCAACTATCAACTGCCAATAGCTCTTTAGTTAGGGGTTGGACATTGGGCTCACTCCCCGTCTCCATGCTGGGATTTTGTTTGACCCAAGTCTGTACAGGTCTTGTACATGCTGTCTCAACTACTATGAACACATGTGTTCAACTTCCCTGCTTTGCCCAGAAAACACTGTTGCTTTGCAGTTACCAACTGCCTCTGTCACTTAAAAATTATCACCCCATCTTCTATAATGATTTGGGGGTAGAAGGTAAGATATAATTGTTCCATTTATAGTTGAGCATTCTGAAGTTTCTTATTCTTTGCACCCTGATCAGTTCTGGGTCTCTGTGTTAATCACTATTTACTGTATATAGAAGCTTCTCTGATGAGGGTTGAGAGATAAACTAATAATATGGACATAACAATAAGTCATCAGTAGTCTGCTTAATATTATGTCCATTTTGCAGAGCAATACTACTAGGGTCTCCCCTAGGACCTAGGACCTGTTAGGCAGAGTTCTTGGCCCTCAATAACAAAGCCAGATATGGGTTTCAAGTTATGCAATGGACTTTAAACCCAATTGTAAAGTGATTGGTTATTTCTATAACATTCTTGCCACTATTGCACCAGTGGGCATGTCTTACTCTGTTGTCATTGATGTAGCTTTCAGGGTTCACATCTGGGTAAAACCAGTGATTTGTTTTCTCCTCTGGTACACACAATACCTTTCAGTACTATGGAAGCAACCCATTAGTGATGAAGCTTCCAGGCCAGTACCAACATGATAGCTCTGTGTTTCATGACTGAAGTATGTGGTTGTCTTCAGCAGCAATCTTCAGCCAAAACTTGTCTTACTTGTCTTCTGAAGGTAACCCAGAGCATTGACAATAACTTGTGATGTTGGGTGGATGGATGAGGCTTCATTGGCCAACAACTCCAAAAGAGGAAACCAATTTCTGGCACTGGGCTTTTGATTTGTTAGCATGTGATGTCTAGTGGGGGCACTGTTGCTTAGTTACAGGTAACTTTTAGAACTCTTTACATATATATGCATATATTTTAGTGTCATGGATAGACAATGAGCTGGTCAAATTGTGAATAACAGGTTTGGAGAAAGAGCTAATGGTAGACTGCAGAATGAAGACATAAAAAGATTTCTGGACAGACTGGAATAACAAGTCAAAATAAACAAAATGCCATTAAATAAGAAAAAAATGGGTGTTGGTTTTGCAATAGCGAAAGTCTAGGACAGTGAGCTCTAACTGGATTATAATTCTTCTTATTAAGACTTGAGAGTTACATTTGTCAACAGAGTTAGTAGGAGCTGAAGTTATGATGTGGCAGCTTTGTCTAACAGGGTTTCTCTGTGTAGCCTTGCTGTACTGAAACTCACTCTGCAGACCAGGCTGGCCTGGAACTACCACAGAGACCTACCTGCCTCTGCCTCCCAAGTGCTGGGATTCAAGGTGTGTTCCACTGTGCCTGGCTACACTTTAGAACTCTTCATCTGCATTTGAGTGCTGACCTGCCCAAGGATTTCTTCTTCTTTCACTCTTCATTTTGTGTTAGGGTGTGCCTATTCATCTCCATAGCTGTGCACATCTTGTACTGAGGACTCTTGAGAACTCTTTGTTCATTTTCTGCATAATCATTGTCACCACCCTACTCTAGGCTGTCGTAATTTCTCACCCAGGCAGCGATGTTGCCTCTTAACTCATTTTTCATTCTGTTCCGTGCTAAGTGCCTTTACTCTGTTTGTAACACTGACATTGTCTTTCTAAGGTGGAGACTAGATTCTGTGTGCTCTCTTGATAATTCTTAAATAACTAAATTCAAAAATCTCTAACCTGTCCTTCAAGGGCCTTCATTGTATGGACTCTGACAACCATTTTCCAATCCCTCTCTGTCTCCTCACTCCTTCTTTTCTTCTGTCCCTCTCTCACCCATGCAACCTCAAACTCATCTTTTTGGATGCTGAGATTACAGCTGTATACCACCATGCTCAGCCTAATGTCAATTCCCATGTCTTCTAAGAGTTCTATACATAATCAACATCTGCGGAGTACTGGAGCCCAGGTTATACAGGTTAGCATGGCTGGTTGCTGAACTTAGCTCAACACCTCACTTGCTTTTCTGGGTTTGTGTCCTTTCTAATGTTTTTCTCCTAGTCTGTGTTCATCCCTTCTGTCATTTCTGTCTGCTGAACTCAAACTCACTCTTCAAGCTTAGATCCTATGCCAGGTCCATTGGGAAGCTGCCTATAGTCTCCCAATTGAGTATATTTTCCCTTTTTAATTCCTATTTCTTTGCTTGTATTTCTCATTATTTAATTCTCCCTGGCTGGTGGTATTTGTGAGTGTCCTACAGACATACAGACACATACCCACACACACACACACACACACACACACACACAAACACACAATTAGTCAATCCTTGACTTTTAAAGCTGTACTGTCTTTCTACATGTTTGTCTGAGGACAGTGGTGTCTGCCCGGGAGAAGATGTGAGCACATTCTCAATTAAGGATTATTCTGTCTTGCACTGTCTGTGAGAGCCAGTAGGCTGGATAAAAAGCCTGAAAGCTACCCAGATGCTCTTTTTCAATACATAACTAAGCTGGTGGGTAGGGGAATATTCCTGGATAAAGGAATTTGATCTGTTCAATAAAAGCCCAGCAATGAAGGCATGCTAATGGGAATTGTCAGCAATGAGAGGCTGGCTCCCACTCTCGGAGAATGTCAAACTCCTTAGGAGTCTATTTTAGGGGGAGAAAAGAACACACATTTATACAGATGAGAACCTTTCTCCTCCCTATGACCATTTTGGCAGCCAGAGGTCCCTTGGCAAGCTACACAACACAGCTCTTCTAGGATTCTGTGAAGGTGAGGCTTTGTGGCCAAGAAAGGTGGGAAAGTCTGCAATCTGTTTGGTGTTACTTGGAACATCCATTCTCTCACACAGATGTACAGTTACCTCTCCCAACTGCCCCTTGGAACATTGTGATCAGCGCCCTTATTTCATTGGCCATCTCTCCACTTCCAAGGACTGAAATACCTGGGAATGTTTCCCTTAACTGCCCCTCAAAGGAGATGCCAAAGGGATTCATGATATTTTTAAGGAGAGAAAGACTGAGACTGAAGTAAAGGGTGGTGACTTGGAGTCTTCCTCACAAATTTAGATATGGATCTATTGTATCTTCTGGTTGTAAACATTATGAAAGTTAAATATTTTTAAATAACAAGGAAACAATAAAATATTAAAATATTACCACTCAAAGAAAATAACCAATAACTTCAGAGTGAACTTCCTTTCAAATATCTCCTTTTATATAAATGTAAAGACACATTTATAATTTCATGCATGTGAAAGGCCTTTGTCTTAAGGAGCCACACCTGAATCTCCCAGAGAAGGCTTCCTCCTCCATCCCCTCCATATTTAAGAGCTCACTCTGAATCAGACTAGTATTGCCTGACCTGGGCTCTGCCTTCCCCTTCCCCTGCTTTCCCCTTCCTCTGCCTTCCCCTTCCTGTCTGGTTTGTGGATGCCTTGAGGAGAAGCACGGCTCGGGGACACCCGTTCCTGACTCCCAGCTGTACAAAAGCCGGCGGTGGCAAAGGCGCCAGGGTACACAGGAGATGCAGAACCATAGCATTCATTGGAGACTCTGCTGTTTCCCCTTCCCTCCTGGTGAAGAAAACATGTTCTGTGGACCACTCAGGTTGGACTTTGTTCTGTCATTTCCTGGTGGTATTCTGGGTACTCCATTGGAGAAACAGGGCATGACATTAATTTATGTTGAAGTCCATGATCCAGGCTGCTCCCCAAAACCATGTTGAAGTACATGATCTATGTTGCTGCCAGCTGCTATGGGCTAGGAAGTTTATTTTGTAGATGTATGTGGCTGCAAACTCAAAACTGAGAATGAGAGATATTGAAGCCTTCTTGTGACAACCTCCCCCAGACCCCAAATATACAAGGAAATAAAGAAGTAAGCAAACAGTCCAGACAGGAAGCTATTGAAGAAAGTTCTTAATAACTGTGATAAAGATACTGAAGTGTAGTGCTTTATAGTTGCTGGAGTTTGGTGAGGGGGGCAGGCTGGGGAAGGGCTCAGTTTTCTTTAAGGGGCTGGCCACTGGGAGTTTGACCATGTTCCAATGAATATATGGGCAACACAAATTAGACTTGTTATGTTTAGGGGGAGTAGGGTTGGGGAGGGTGCAAGGGTGAGAGATTGGACCTGGGAGGAATGGGAAGCAAGTGTGATTGGGATGCATTGTGTGAAATTCCCAAATAATTAATGAAAATATTATGTTGGAGAAAAATGTTTGGCCTGGCTGAGGGTGCTATAGGAGGGGGTAGTTAGAGAGTTTACTAAAGACTGACAGTTTTTTCTTTCTCTGTGTGATTATTGTTTTTTAAAATGTTTTTTTTTTGAGAATTTCATTCAATATATTTTGATCATATTCTTTCTTTTCCTCCAAATCCTCTCAGATCCTCTCCTACATCCCTACCCACTCAACTTCATGTTCCTTCTCTCTTTGTTATTTCTTTTATTTTTTTAGGTTATAATAATAATTAGATCTTTCCTCCTTCCCTTTATTTTCCTCCAAACTCTTCCATATACCTTTCTTGCTCTCTTTCAAACTCATGGTCTCCTTTTAAATTAGTTGATGTTACATGCACATATGTATATTTGTATAAACATACGTTCCTAAATATAATCTGCTCATTCTTTGTGTTACTCATATGTATGTTTTCAGGGCTGACTATTTGGTATTGGATAACAAATTGGTGTGTTCTTTTCCATGGAAGACTGTTTTCTCCCACTCTTGGCATTTCTCAGTTGTTTTAGTTCTTTGTGTAGGGTTTGAGGCCTTCAGAATTTTTTTCCCATCTCTATTGGCATGTCCATTGGTGTTGCCCTTGTTCATCTCTTGCTTAGGCATTAATGTTGGTGAGAACTTACGGGTATAGTTCTGAAGTTACATTACTGTGAGACACAGTCTTGCAGCAAACTTTTTGATCCTCCAGTTCTTGCAATCTCTTCTCACCTTTGTTACCAATGTTTCCTGAGCCTCAGGTGCAGGGCCTGCTGTTTTGTAGATGTATCCATTTGGATTGGGTTCTACAACTTTGCATTGTGATCGGTTGTGGTTTTCTGTAGTTGTCTCAGTCTGTTGCAAATGGAAGTTTCCTTGATGAGGAGGTAAAGACTATACCCATTTGTTGGTATAAGGACAAATGTTTATGGATTATAATTAGAAATTGTGTTGGTTTAGTAAAGTGGTAGTTTAGTTGTACATTCTCCTCCAAGATATATGACTTCACTAGCTCTGGATAGTTGGCTAGGTTTTCAGTATCAGACATGATACTGAAAGGGTTATATGTTCAAATAGAGAGTTAATGGTTACACCAAGTATGTGTACCACTACTTCACTCTTAGGGTTATTGTGTCATGCTGCTCATTGTCATTCATAGACATCATAGCTAGTAGGACTGTTGGTTGCTTCCCTTCTTTGGAAGCTTTCGTGGTGCCTATCTTAGGGTTTCATTGCTGTGAAGAGACACCACGAGCAAGGCAATTCATTAAGTACAACGTTTAATTGGGGTTGATCTACAGGTTCAGAGGTTCAGTCCATTATCATCATGGTGGGAAGCATGGCAGCATCCAAGCAGGCATGGGACTGGAGGAGCTGAGAGTTCTACATCTTATTCAGAAGGCAAACAGAAGACTAACTTCCAGGCAGCTAGGAGGAAGGTCTCAAAACTCACCCTCACAGTGACATACTTCCTCAACAAGGACACACCTACTCCAACAAGGCTACACTTCCTAATGGTGCCACTTTGTATGCAAACATATTCAAACCACCACAGTGCCTTTGGTGAATTCATGTCAGTTCTAGCTCAGGGCTATCTTGGCCCTATGTCTGAAGTGCATAGTATCTTCAGCAATAGACACCTATCTTCCACCTCTGGGGGGGCAATCACAGGCAACAACAATAGTCTATAATACTTCACTCTTGACTGCATTTACTTTCTTGGTTCAAAAGAAGACCATATTATTGACAAAAAGTGAAGATAGGGATTTGAGATTTGAAGACAGAGTAATATAGAAAATATTTATGAGTGAAAGAATAAATGAACTAAGGAAATGTAGCAACACTGCTGGACTTTCTCAAGGCCACTGATTTCTAAACCTATTAGACTGTGACTGTTTCATAACATGGGTTTTCATGAGGATGAAAGAGATGATCTCGCTATGTAACCATGTTAGGCTTGAATTCACAATCTTCCTCACTTACAATCTTTAGTTTGGGGATTACAGGCATGCACCACCATGGTCAACAACTCAGGATTTGTATTTTGGACAATTCCAGGAAGTGTGAAGAACAACATCCTGATTTATTAAATTCTTAGAAACCTAGAGGCCAAATATGGTGGCACATGTCTATTATCATAGCACTTAGGAGGGTGAGGCAAAGGATTGGCATGACTCATTGTTCTTTCTCTTACACACACACACAGACACACATACACATACACATACACATACACACATATACACATACACACACACAGACACACATATATACACACATACACACACACACACATACACATACACACACACACACACACACACACACACACACACACACCATGGAGTCTAATTTGTGTTAGCCAAGTACTTCTGAGCATGGGGTGTGATTGATACACACAGATACTCTGTTGGAGAAAACTGATTTTCCTTTGCCTGAAGGTATTAATTGCAAATATCATCTTGGTTAAGAGTAGGAGTTTGTGCTTACTTTCCCTTCTTAGTGCAGGGGTTTTGCCTGACTTGAGTTTGTGCAGGTCCTGTGCTTGCTGTCACAGTCTCTGTGAGTTCATATGTACATCAGCCCTATTGTGTCTGGAAGATGCTATTTCCTGGGAGTCATCCACTACCTCTGGATTTTATAATCTATCCTCCTCCTCTTTTGTATAGATCTCTGTGCCTCTAAAATGTCATTTAATGCTCATATTTTCAGTATGGTAGTCCTCCTTTTTTTCTGTACCCACAGTGTCTGGATCAGGGGCTTCTGTAGATCAATTTTCTTTGAAGAAATTTTCAGTATTCCATCAGAGTGAGGAAATTATTTTTTTCTGAGCAGGGTAAGTTTAGGGCCTCAAAACAATTATTTGCATCTTGTACACACATGTGCAAACATGGAAAAACATGGAAAGAATCACTAAATGATTCTAGCAGAGGCATGGCATAGGAGGGAGAATGGTAAATCTATTAATTTTGCTTTACAAAACTTTGTATTTGAATTGTTTCAGGTAATATGCATTGTTTTGACCACTCAAATGGCAATATACCAAACAAAACAAAATGAAAAACCTACAATACCTTAAACCCCTAATACTTAAAAAAATAGTATAGGGCTAGTAGCATAGTTCAGTGTAGATTCAAGAGGCATCATTTATGATTGAAAAAGTGGAAACTAATACAGATATCTAATGATAAAGACTGTTTTTATATGGTAGACTACCATGTGCCCATTTTAATAGTATTTTAAAACACCTTTGTGTTTTGAGAGTGTCTCTGTATGTAGCTCAGCCTGTCTTCAAACTTGTGATCCTCTGGCTCCTACCTCGGATGTGCTAGGATTACCAGCATGACCCACTGTGCCAGGATTAAATACATTTTAACCATATGAGAAAATAACAAGTAATGAAGAGTTAAAAAATGGAGGATGGGAAATAGTGTATGCATCGTGACCCCAAGACTATAATTAAGAGACACATACATACCAAAGACCATTTTGTGCTGCACAACAAACCATCCTGAAACGTAGTGACCTAAAACACCAGCAGTCACTTATGACTCTCAGCACTCTCAGGGTTGCCTGTAACAAGTCACAAGGTTCTCCTTGAGCCTGGACACAGTTGGAGCCACACAATGGCTTCCTCATTCACCTGTCTGGGAGTTGATGCTGCTTGCTCACAAGGAACTTGACTGCAACAGTCAGCTGGAATGCTTACATGTGGCCTGGGGTTCCTTATAGCATGACAGCTGGGTTCCAAGAACAAGTGTCCTGAGAGAGCGAGTCAGGTGGAAGCAGTGCTGGTTTTATGATGTGCTGAGAACCACGTGGCATCACCTTCCCTGCATGCTCTCTGTTGGCCACAGTTGTGAAGACCAGCTCATCTCTGTTCCAGCAGCTAGGAATGGGACCTGCTTCTGGACACGGGAGTAAATAGCAAAGAATTTGTAAAGTTTTATTATTTATTTAATTATATTTTTTACTTATTCACTTTACATCCCACTCAGTGCCCCCTTCCCAGTCATCCCTCCCACAATCCTTCCACCTCCCCCTTCCTTTCTCCTCTGAGTGGATGGGCCTCCCCTGGGTATCCCCTTACCCTGGCATTTTAAGTCTCTGTGAGGCTAGGCACTTCCTCTCCCACTGAGGCCAGACAAATCAGCTCAGCTAGACAACATATCTTACATACAAGCAACAGCTTTTGGGATAGCCCCTGTTCCAGTTGTTAGGGACCCACAGGAAGACCAAGCTCCATGTCTGCTACATATGTGCAGGGAGGCCTAGGTCCAGCCTGTGTATGTTCTTTGGTGGTGTTTCAGACCCCGAGAGCTCCAAGGGTCTAGGTTAGTTGACTGTTGGTTTTCCTGTGGAGTTCCTATCCCCATTTGAGCCACAATCCTTCCAGTGGAGCAATAGAGACACCAATTTATCCTGTCTACAAGAAATCCAGGGATGGGGGATGGCGCAGAGACTGAGGGAACAGCCAACTAATAGCCAGCCCAACTTGAGGCCCATCCCATGGGCAAGCACCAATCCCTGATAATATTAATGATATTCTGTTATGCTTGCAGACAGGAGCATGTTGTCCTCTGAGAGGCTCCACCCAGCAGCTGACTCAGACAGATACAGACACCCACAGCCAAACAGTGGATGGAGCTTGGGGACTCGTATGGAAGAATAGGAGTAAAGTTGTTTTTAAAAACTACCACACATGTTGAAATGTTTTCAGTTAGTGGGAAGATTAAGGTTTCAAATTAATTTTTCTTTTTGGAGTTGTCCAAATTATGTACAGAAAACATATATGGCTTTTAAACAAAAGAAGAAAATGTAGCCAAGTGCACTAGGTGGAATTTAAAGCCCCGAAGTTTAGTTCCAAGTAAGTCCCTGTGAACCTGGATAAGTTTCTTCCTCTTTTTGGGATTCTTTTTGTCCTACAATCAAAGGTTTAGACTATGGGATCTCAAGGCTTCTCTCAGCCTCTGAAGTTTTGAGGATGTGCTTCCTTTATAAACATCACTGGCTTCTGCCTCTTAGTTTCTGCTTTCCTCGGTGCTGGCCATTTAGAGCTCCTTGGGGCTAGAACCTCATTTCAGTAAGCTTCTCATTTCTATTGCTGTATCTGCCCTGTAGATCCACAGCTCAGGGTGAATTCAAGTTCCCACCACTTCTCTGTCCAGTACTCAGGCTGTTGGAAATAAAATGATCACAGTTATGAAGTTTAGAGCCAACACAAATTTATGGTTTCCTGTTCTTAGCTAGGTCATCAAATGGGCAGCCCAACAACCCATCTGTATGTCCCTAGGCAGCTAATCCTTGGATTTCTTAATTTCTTCCCTCCCTCTTTCTTTCCTTCTTATCTTCCCCTTCCCCCCTTTGAGACAAGTTCTTATGATGTTGCTTGTCTGATCTTGAACTCATGATCCTTCTGCCTTACCCTCCACAGTAGATGGAATTATAGGCACAGACAATCATGCCAATCTAATTCTTGAATTTCTCATTCTATTTATACTGAGAGAGTCTTATTATCTACACTCTCAAGGCTGGAATTGCAGGCATGTGCCACCATGCTTGTACCCGGCTTTTCCTCTTAATTTTACTTTCGCCGTTTCTCTTTTATCTATTAGGTTTTCTCTTTTATTTATTTCTCTATTATTATTTTCACCATCTCTTGACTCAGCCTCTGATTTAACTGAAACCCCGAAAACAGGTATGGCACCTCTTCCCTAGTTTCCTCTTTTAGTACATTTAAACCCAATTCTTGTCTGGATGCAATATTTCCTCAGTTTCTTCTGTCCCGGTGGAAGAAGTATGGTCTTCCCTGTGTAGAGCATACCATACACCCAGACTTTGGATTCCTCTTTCTCTTTTTCCTCAGACATTTTGTTTTCAAACAGGCTTTCCCTATATAGCTCTGGCTGGTCTGGAACTTACTATGTAGAACAGGCTGTCCTCCAGAGATCCACCCAATTCTGCCTCCCAAATGCTGGGATGAAAGGCATAGGTCACCATGCCCAGCAAATCCTCAGAGATTTTTTTTATGGCCAAATACTATTACATTCATCTAATAAAGGACACTTGCTGTTTAGGCTCTGCTTTCTTGCCAGTAGCAGCATGATCATAACCAGTGAATCCTAGGAGCAGAAGCCACGCAGGTTGGCCAGGAGCTAAGAGACGACAGGCAGTGGTGAACTCCATGAAAACAGATTCAGGGATAACAGGGAGGCAGCTTCAGTGAGAGCTCATTTAATGAGGGTGGGGAGTGGGGGGTAGAACAAAGGCTATATAAGCCTTTATGGGGGTAAGTAGGGACTATAGGGGTGAGTGTACATCATTGGCTGGGTGTAGGGTGCTGGGATGCCTCATTTGCATAAGGAAGGATTCCAGGTGCTGTTGGACATGACCCTATAAGGGGAGAGGCAGTTTAACCTGGTTACTGGGCTACTTGACCTCCTCCTGTGGGGGCCTAGTGGAGACACAGGGCTAAGTGCGCTGGGACATATATGCCCAGAGAGGATGAGGAACAATCCTACTCCTGACTATCTCAGGATGAGTTTTCCAGTGTTTGGACTCTGCTCGATCCCACTCTTGCTCCAGGCCTTCTCCACACTCTTCTCCCTCAGCTCCACAGACACTGGGTTACTTCCACCTTTTGACTATAAGTCTTACACTCTCACCGTCATCCATGAGACTTCTGATGTCTTTGTTTTTAAATTTTAGATAAAATCACTTTGTTGTAATTAAGTCGCAAATGAAAACATCACCATTGAGGAATCTACTCAAACACTTGCACAGCCTCAAACTCCATATATGGCAGGGAACTTCTTTTTTTTTTTTAATTTATTTATTTTTTATTGGAAATTTTTTTTTTTTTTACATTTCAGATATTCTCCCCTTACCCCATTTCCCCCCCTCCCTCCCAGGAACTCACTATCCCTTCCCCCATCCTCCTGCCTCCACATTGGTGTACCCCCACCCACCCTCCCCTGTACCTCACCTCCCCACCCTCGAATATCCCCCCCCCCATGTCCAGCCTTCATGGGACCAAGGATCTCTTCTCCCACTTATATATATAGCTCCCTTGCATATATAGCTGGAGCCATGGGTCCCTCCCTAAGCGCTCCCAGGCTGGTGGTTTAGACCCTGGGAGCTCTGGTTGGTTGGGATTGTTGCTTTCCTCATGGTGTCGCGAATGCTCTCAACTCCTTCAGCCTTCACTCTATCTTCTCCATTGGGAACCCCATGATCAGTTTAATGGTTAGCTGTGAGCTTCTGCCTCTGAGTATGTCAGACTCTTGCAGACTTCTAAGGAGACAGCTATATCAGGCTCCTGTCAGCATGTACATCCTGACATCCACATCAACCTCTACCTATGGTGACTGCACATAGGATGGATATCCAGGTGGAATGGTCTGTCTCTCCTTCGGTTTCTGTCCTGCACTGTGTCTCCATATTTGCACCCTTGAGTATTTTGTTACTCCTTCTAAGAAGGACTGAAGCACCCCCTACTTGGTCATCATTCTTCATGAGCTTTATGTGGTCTGTGAGTTGAATCTTGGGTATTTCAGGCTTCTGGGCTAAAATCCAATAATCAGTGAGTGAATACCATGTATGTTCTTTTGTGATTGGGTTACTTCACTCAGGATGATATTTTCTAGTTCCATCCATTTATATAAGAATTTATCAAATTCATTGTTTTTAATAGCTGAGTAATATTCCATTGTATAAATGTACCACATTTTTTGTATCCATTCCTCTGTTGAAGGGCATCTGGGTTCTTTCCAGTTTCTGGCTATTATAAATAAAGCTGCTATGAACACAGTGGAGCATATGTCCTTGTTATGTGTTAGAGCATCTTCTGGATATATGCCCAGGAGTGGTATAACTGGGTCCTCAGGTAGTGATATGTCCAATTTTCTGAGGAACCGCCAGACTGTTTTCCATAGTGGTTGCACCATCTTGCAATGGCAGGGAACTTCTTTATGGTTGGAATGGACATTCTGAAGCCACGAGCTTCGCTTAGGGTTTTACATTTTCACTATCAGTCACATTATTTATTTAGTTTTAAATAATTCTTGCCACTTCAATATCTAGAAAGTTGAATTCATTTATTTACCATGAATGAACAAAGAATCAAACTTATAAAGGAGTTGAAACCAGAAAAAGTAGCATTGGAACCTCTCTTGACTTGTGTTCTTTTGCCTACATTCTGCCCTCCTCACCTGATATTACCCTCTTTTGTTATACTAAACTCACACTTCCACTTGTTTACATGCACAGACGTAAATTACAGGTTAGGATCAACATAGGAGGGAGAAGAGGACTTTTCTTTCTGAGTTTGGGTACTAATATTGTACTTTCCAAGTCCACCTATTTTCTTGAAGATTTCATGTGTTTTATTTTATTTTTACAGCTGAATAGTACTCCATTTTGTATATGCTCCAAATTTTTATTATCCATTCATCTATTATCCATTCATCTGTTGATGGTCACCTAGGCTAGTCATAAATAGAGCAATAGGCTGGGGGCAGGGACCCTCAAAGTCTTACATGCAGATATGCAGATTCCTGTGTAATTTGGGGGGGGCTGCATTAACATAAGTAGCATTAGATCAAATCCACACAACAACCATAGGTCACAGAGTGGAAAACTGTGTGTCTACAATAAAAGCACCACAGTTCATAACATACAATAGTCTTGAACCTGAGAGGAGTGTTTCAGAACTCATTTGCTGGTTTTGCAGGACATGATATTATATGCAGTATCAAGTGCATCGTGGTGTGTGCAGAACCCAGGGCTGCAGTACAGCATGGGCGAGCACTGCCAGAAATACATTAGATTTACTGAATATTTGACTTCAAGTTAATATTTGGTGCTGTATTCAGTAAGGTTTCACTGTTTCCATTTATTTTTTTGCTCCTCATCTTGTTATTTGATACAATCCACAGTTTATGAGGCTGTGGGTCTATAATTCTTCCTTTATGCTACTTCCAAACTATTTTGACTACTGCAGTTTATGGTAAGTTTTGAAATCAAGACTAGTGTTAGTTCTTCTGTAAAGGTTTTCATAAAATTTGCTGTGAACCCACTCAGCCCTGGGCTTTTGTTGTTTGGAGACTTTTTCTGTTTCAGCCTCATTGCTTGTTATTTGTCTGTTTTGGTTGTTACTATCCTCTTGGTCCAATTTTGGTGTGTTACATTGAGTCTAGGACAGTACCCATTTCTTGTAGTCTTTTCATTTTATTGGAATGTAAGTTTTCATAATATTACTGAATGATCCTCTCAATTTTATTGTTTTTTTTTTTTTTTTCTGTAAAAATCACCTTTGTCACTTCCAGTTTTGTAATTTGAGTCTTTTCATGTGCTTTAGTTTGTTGGCTCAAGAGTTTTCCACTCTTGTTGATATTATCAAAGGGCTAGCTTTTCGTTCCACTGACCCTTTGGATTACTCATTTTAATTTCTATCACATTAATTTATGTCCTTATCTTTATTATTTGTTTCCTTCTATTTGTTTTGCATTTGCCATGTTTTCCTAAGACTTTAAGGTGCATTGTTAGGTTAATTTTTGTGCTGTCTTCCAGTATTTCATTTAATCACTTACAATATTATCTTCCATGTCACAGCTGCCTTCACCGTCCTGGGAAGCTGGCCTTCCATTTTCACCTGATTCTAGGAAAATTTGCATTTGCTCTGTGATTTGTTCAATGAATCACAGATCATTCAAAGTTAGTTTTCTTAAACTGGGTGTGGCAGAGGTAGGCAGGGGCAGGGTGCAGGGTGCAGGGTGCAGGGTGCAGGGTGCAGGGTGCAGGGGGCAGGGGGCAGGGGGCAGGGGACAGGGGCAGGGGGCAGGGGGCAGGGGCAGGGGCAGGGGCAGGGGCAGGGGCAGGGCAGGGGCAGGGGCAGGGGCAGGGGCAGGGGCAGGGGCAGGGGCAGGGGCAGGGGCAGGCAGATCCATGTGAGTTTGAGGCCATTCTGGTCTACATAGTAAGTTCCAGGCCAGCCAAAGCCACATAGTGAGAGCCTGTCTCAAACCAACAAACAACAAACAAAAAAGTATATTTCTCCGTATGCCTCCATCATTTTTGTGGTTTCTCTTGCAATTGAGTTTCTAATTTTATTCCATTATGATCTGATAAGATAGAAGAAAAGATTTCAATTTAAAAGATATTCATCAAGATAATTTAGAGCCCAAAATTTGATCTATTTTGAAGGAAATTTCATGGCCTGCGATGAAGAATGTGTATTTCATGGTTAGTGGGTGGAATATTCTGTAGTTGTCTTTTAAGCCCATTTTATCTATGTTATAATTTAACTCTGAGGTTACTTTGTTGATTTCATTTGTTTCTTTGGATGATCTATCTGTTGATGAAAATGGGATATTACAGTCACCCAGTGTGGTTTATCTGGACCTGTTTGCCTATTTGTAGTATTTGTTTGATAAAGTTGGGTGAATCAAATGTCAATGCACTATTATTTTTTATCTTTATATTTCCTTAATGGATTCTTTCCTCACTAATATATAGTGACCTTGTCCCTTCTGAGTCATTTTGGGTGGAAGTTTGAACTGTCAGGTGTATCTACTAAAGTTCGCTTTCAAGTTCCATTCCCTTACAACATCCTTTTATGTTCAGACTGTGGATGTCAATGCCAGGGAGGAGAATTTATTACAGCCAGAAGACACTTAAATATTGGCTTATAGTCCATTTAACCAATATGTATCTTACAGTTGAAGAGTTAAGACCATTCAATTTCAGGATTATTGGTGAAATGTTGGCACTAATTTCTCCTTTCTTCAGATTAACATTTTGCTTGTTTATTGAGTTAACTATTTTTGGTTCTTTCCAAGTTTTTATTTTATTCTATTATTTTATTGAGATTTATTTTTCCACAAATTCTCATGCTGGTGTATATCTTTCTTTCTTTATAGTATATGGCATTTTAAAATTGTCTTCTGCTTGCTTGATTTTTGATCATGAATTGTTTTATTTTATGCCTAACATGGAAAAGTCTTTAAGTCTAAAGAATGAGTTTTCTAGTTGGCGCCATCTTGTTTCAGGACTTATAATATATCATTCTTTGTTTTTCTTGCCTACAGGCTTTCTGTTGAGAAGTTTGCTGTCCTAGTAATGGGTTTGCCTTCTTAAGTAGTTGTGAACTTCCTTCTTGCAGTTTTCAGTATATATATATATACTGTATATATATGTATATATATATACAATATATATATATATATATATATATATATATATATATATATATATATATATTGATTTTTTGAGACAGAGTTTCTCTGTGTAGTCCTAGCTGTCCTGGAACTCACTCTGTAGACCAGGCTGGCCTCAAACTCACAGAGATCCACCTGCCTCTGCCCCACAAGTGTTGGGATTAAAGGCATGCTGTGCTATACCATGCCCAGCACCCAGCTTTTAATATTTTTAATTTTGTTCTAAATTCTCAGCATTTTACTGTGATATGGAGAGTTTCTTTTCTCAACATATTTATGTGTTATTATATTTCCAAGCCTCTAAAGTACTTGTTATTGCCCAGAGACTAAATATTGGGTCTCCTGGACAGTCCAGTGCTGTACCACTGTTCTATACCTCCAGACCTTATTTAGTATTCTAAATACCTCCTTTACTTTTTGGTCAGTTCTTTCCCTAGATTTGGGGAATTTTTGTGATAGAATTTTATTGAGTTGGTTTTAGTCTACATCTTGACTGGCTCTTGTACACCAAGTTCTGTGGATTTGCTTTGTTGTGCCTTGGAGCTCTTGAATGTTTTGGTCATGATTGTCATTTTTTTTTTTGACAGTAATTTTTAAAAAATTTCTATTTTGATGTAATACTTCTTTAATATTGGCTTCCATTTCCATTATCTTCTATTTTACTTGATCTGGTCTATAGATGAGGTTGTTCATTGAGTTTTTATTCTATTTATTGATCTTCTCAATTATAAGGATTCTATTTGTATTCCCTCTTTGATGATTTTTTGTTTATAACATGAATTGAGTTTTTTATTCATCTGTATATTTTTCAATTCTTTGAGGTTATTAACAGTATTTAAAATTAGACTTTTAAATTATTTGTGCAACATTCCTATCATTTAGATTGCTTTGAATTTAAGTTTTGAAGAGTTTAACCTTTTGGAAACATCACATTGCCTTGCTTTAAAATATTTCTTGTGTTTCTCCTATTCTAGTTTGCTTTCTGTTGTAAGAAACACAACAACCAAAGGCAACTTGGGGAGAAAACAATTGATTTCACTGAGAGAAGCAGAGGCAAGAACTCTAGGCAAGAACTGAAGCAGAAACTGTGGAGGAATGCTGTTTACTGGCTTGCTTCTCTGGTACTGCCTATAGTGAGCTAAGTACTTTTTAAATGTGAGGCTCCCTTATTCCAAGTGTGTCAAATTGACAGCCCAGATTCGCCATCATAGTTATATTGCCTTGAATTAAAAACAAAACAAAACAAAACAAAACAAACCAAACAACCCTATTTCTTGTGTTTCCCCATAGAGATTTTGTGCATGTGTTGGGATAGACCTCTCTTAATGATTTTATCTGTCTGTCTGTCTGTCTGTCTGTCTCCCCCACCCATGTGTGTGTGTGTATCTGTCTGTCTTGTCAATAGGCTTCTATTGAGGTTTTAATCCTAAAACTCAGAAGAAAGCAAACAAAAACAAGAATAGCATAAAGAAAGCCAGATATTTAAATACAGTAACAGCAACTACACAATCAGTAAGAATGGAAAAGAAAGACTGTACGATGACACAAACTAGGAAGTTAAAGTTAATAGCTAGAAGCATTTAACAATAAAGCAATAAAAGGGGAACCAGGAAAGGGAAAAAGAGAAACAAGACACAATGGAGGAAAATCCTAAGACAATGTGAAAACTGCAGACAGAAACAAAACAAGAGGGCAAACACAGTCACTCATAGTCCGTCCTTGCTGAGGCCTGGTGGATGGGAGTGCTGCAGATTTTTTTCTCAGGCCTCTCATTTTGAAGTTTAGTAGGTGTGTGGTGGGTGTTATGAGGCCCTTTCTGTCTCAGGTCCTGACAGGTAGAACCAGAAAGGGCTGTATAGGGGCTGGCCCTGCCCTTCCTTGCTTGCCAGGGCATGCAAGCTAAGACAATGTCCTCTGCTGGCTTAACTCGCTCCATTAGTCTCTGTACACAGGTCCAGCAATTTAGAAAGTGCAAGAGTTGCCTTCATACCACCCTCCGCCCCCCCCCCCCCATTGTCCAGGTCTGTGGACTCCCCAATTGCACGTGCGGTCACACGAGAAGGGCTCTGCCAGTGTAAGAGTGGGTGGCTGTGAGAGGTGCTCCTCAGTGGCCCACTTTCTCTCAATGTCCCCCTGGCTCCGAGAATGGGCAAGTGATCAAGTCAAAGCAATCTATGCTGGGGTGGGGCGGGGGAGGGGCAGGGGCACTGGGCCATCCTTGCCTGCTCCAGCTGTGCTGCTTACACAGCTGGTTTAAAATTTCTATCTAGAGATTGGACTATGGTTCCCAAAGGGAAATGCACCCCCCTCAACCCCGCAATAGTCTGCACCTCTTACTTCATGGAGTTGTGTCCTTAAATCTATGTTCAACTCATAGCCAATTTCCTGCCCCTAACCTTAGGGTCAGTCACTTAATTAGTGGAGTGGAGAGGGCTTCTGCGAATCTCAAGTGCTTCCTCCCCAGTTGTTAAGATTCGGTGTTAGAACTGGTCTTAGGATAGTCCATTGCCACAGCACCAGTGTGCAAGCTAGGAAGTTTATGGAGCCCCTGTGAGTGTGGCTATGTGGATCACAGATCTCCCATTCACACTTCATTTTCTTCAGAGTGAGTGCCAAATTCTGTCCCTGGGATACTTGCTGAGGTCAAGCATCTCTCTTTCACTCAGGGCTCTGCGGGGTTCTTCAAGGTCCTTCTATCCACGCTGCTGCGCTCAGGGCTTCCCAATGTTATCCTTTCTGTTTGTTTCTTTTACAAATCTACGGGCTGTTGTTTCCGGATATGACCTGATCTCCAATCTCTGTGCCTATTGTTGACTGTTGCTGTCATGTGGTTTCCCTTCACCTCACCTCTACCTGTAGCCAGGTACTTGTTTTGTTGTTTTGGTCTCCAGGGATTCAGGATTGTGCTGGGTGTCTCTAACTTCCATCTCTGATATTTTCTAAGCTTTTTGATTTTATCTAGATCACCTAATTTGTTAACATGATTATCTATACTATTTTCTTATCCTATTTTGATCGTTTGGGATTGAGCTTCATGGCTTTACCTACATTTCTGATTTTAGTTGTGTCTTCTTTCTCTTCAGTCTAGCTAGAGATTGAACTAATTTCTTGGCTTTTCAAAAGAAATAGCTTTTGGTTTCCTTGACTGTGTTTATGGATTCCTTTGTTCTCGAGTCTGTCATTTCCTTCCTTTTGCTAGGTGTAGATTTAGTGTGTTTTTCTTATTTCTCAGTATGTAAAGTTGGGTTATGCACTTTTTTATGCATCTGTTTTATGTTTTGAGATTTTAAGTGTATTTCATGTGCTTGTATTTTGCCTACAGGTATGTATATGTATCATGTGTGTGCCTGGTGCCTGGCTATGTCAGAAGAGGGCATCAGATCTCCTGGAACTGGAATCATGGATGGTTGAGAGCCTCCTTGTGGGTGCTGGGAACTGAACGTGGGTCCTTTGCAAGAACAACATGTATTCTTAACTGCTGAGCCATCTCTCCAGCCTCTCATTTGTCCATTCTTTTTCTCTTTTCTGTTCTGTTCTTTTCTTTTTTATTTTCTGTTCCTTCCTTCCTTCCTTCCTTCCTTCCTTCCTTCCTTTCTTTCTTTCTCTCTTTGTTTCTTTCCTTTTCTCTTTCTTTTGCTAAAGACTGAATTCATAGCCTTGTGCATCTAGTATAATGTCAGTATTGATATTCATCAGAAGCACCTTTATTTTCTCCTCTGTGTGGCTATGGGCTTATATGCTTCAGGTAACTTTGGAGGCTAGAAGTGGGTGTTGAATTCCTTAGAACTGGAGTTACAGGCATTTGTGAGCCATTGTATATGTGTGCTGGGAACCAAACTTGGGTCCTCTGCAAGAGCAGTGTGTGCTTTTAACTGCTGAGCCATCTCTTCTAACCTCTTATTCTTAAATTTTGGCAATTATTATGACATAATTTTCATGGAGCACTGCCTTTGTTATGTATCATAAGTTTGGGTATGCTCTTCTTCTATTTTTAATTTTTGCATAAATGTTTTCCAATATTTTTTCTTTGACTGTTGTTTAAGAGCATTTTACTTAATTTAGAAAATTCAGTTTGTTATCAATTTTACTTTTATTTAATTGTGGACAAAGAGACATGCCATAAGATTTCAATCTTTTTGAAATTTATTGAGATTTGTTTTATGGTCTAACATCTGGTCCATCTTGGAGAATGTTCCAAGTACACTTGAGAAGAATATGCGTTCTGCTCTTATTGGGTGGAGTGCTCTATATATGTCTGTTAGAGATGGTTGGTGTGTGATGGTTAATTTTATGAGTCAAATTGACTGGGCTAAAGGAAGCTCACATAGCTAGTAAAACATTTCTGAGTACGTCGGTGATAGTATTTCTGGAAGGGCTCAGCTTTTGAGTCAGTACACTGAGTAAAAACATTCCACTCTCACCAATGTGGGTGGGCATTATCTAATCCATTAAAGACCCAAATAGAAGAAAAAGTTGTAAGAAGGGTCAATTCCCTCTGTGTTTTGAGCTGATGAGACCCTACATTCTCCTGTGCTCACACATTGGAGTGCTTGGTTTTTCAGTCTGAGATTAAGCCTTAGAGTGGGAGAAACACCACTGGCCATCGGACTTATTCAGGCCTTTGGACTGATGCAGTGTCATGGTCTCAGATTTCCTGCTTCTACAGCTCAAAGATGTCACATTTTGGAGTTTTATGGCCTCCATAGTCGCTTAAGCCAATTCCTGTGATGAGCCTCTATCCTTGTCTCTATAGCTTTTGCATTTGTTCTGTTGCTGTTGAGAATCCTGGCTAACACACACAGACCAGTATATTTCCCAACCCTTTGTTCCCTTTCTGTTTTGTCATTTTATTATTGAAAGATGAATGTTTGAAGCCACCAATTTTTATTTTATTTTATTATTTTAGTCTATTTATTTTCAAAATTCAGTCAGTATTTCCTTTTAACATATTTTGAGATGCTGTTGTAAGTTCCATTATATAGTTTTAATTGTTATATATTCTTGAGGAGTTGACAGTTCATCACTATGCAGTAGCCTCTGTTTCCTTCAACAGTTTTTGACTTAAGGCTGATTCTGGAGAAGCAATGCTGGATGTGTTGACTGTGTGGTTCTCAACATGTGGGTCACAATCCCTTTGTGTGTGTATGGGGCATGTCATGTCACAACTCTTTGCAGGGTCATCTAAGACCATCAGAAAACACAAGTGTTTACATTATGATTAATAACCATATCAAAACTATAGTTATGAAGTAGCAATGAAAATCATTTGAGGGTTGGGGGTTACCACAACATGAGCACTAGTACTGAAGGGCCACAGCAGCAGGAAGGTTGAGAAGCACTTGCTTACAGGGAGACTCCTCCCTCCCATCTTTTCACTTTCATTCTATTTGTGTTTTCTTTTTACAGCTAAAACAAGTGTCTGCAATCTGCATATACATTTATTATGGTTTTGCTTGTGTGTGTGGCACTAAAGAGTGAAACCTGGACCTCATACACATTAGCCATGGACTAAACTACATCACTGCCCCGAATCATTAAAAAATATGTCTGCTTTTTTATTTGAATATTTGTTTCCTTTTAAGAAGATTTATTGTGTGTGTGTGCGTGCATTGTGTGTGTGTGTGTTGTGTACAACTTTTAGGAGTGTGTTCTCTCTTCCCATGTGGGTTCTTGGGACTGAACTCAGATCATTAGGCTTGGGTGGCAAACTCCATTCCTTACCGAGTGATCTCTCTGCCCAGGTTCCGTTTTGTAATCCCTATTTGTTGACATTCTCAGGTTGTTCATATGTAAGATTTTTTCCTACCGCTGTCTCTCAAGTGCTGAGATTTCAGGTGTGTGCCACAATACCCAGGTCAATTACTTCATTTCCTTTAGTTTTCTGTTTTTCTTAGCTATTTGAGTATATTTATGACAGTTGTTTAGTCTTCTCTAGTGAGCCTGATGTCAGACTTCTTCAGAAATGCTGTCACTTTACTCCAGGTTCTACTGCCTTTTCAATTACTGAATGTTATAGTAATATGCTTTTATACTGATACTACCAAACTGTCTATGAAGATGATTCCTTGTCATGTGTGCTCACTGAAGCCTGTGTTCCCTAGTTCATGTTACGCTAATGTTTTGACAGAAATCTACCTCAGATGCCAGGAGCCAATAAGAAACCAAGCATTTCTGTTTGTAGGTGGGCTCCGTGCTCTGGCTTTCCTCCAACACTCCCCCAGCTTTCACTCAGCACAGGCATCAGGCTAGATGAAACTTGGGGATCTTCTCAGGTCCTTTCTGAACATGCATCTTGCCCTGTGAATTCACTTGGTTTTCTAGATTTCCCTGGATGTAAGAATACTTTCGAATGTCTCCATTTCTCAAAGAACCTTTCCCCAGGTTGTATTCATGGATCTAGGTGGTCTATTCTGTTTTAATGGCAATTTTTCACCCTATTGTTGGAAAGCCCTTTGACCTGCAGTTTATTTTAAAGCAGTGTCCACTGCTCAGGTTGCAAGTTAGGCAAAAACAGCAGTGACCATCTTCTGTCAGTACTCAGACAGCCCCCAGACAACTTAGCAGACATACTCAATAATCTGTCCAAAAGTCTGCTCTCCTTCCTCAGGAATCAGGGCCCAGAGTCCTACACCAGGCACACAAACTGTTGACTCTCTAAAATGAAGATCATCAAAGTGTCAGGTATTGCTTGGGACAAGAGCAATAAGTGAAGCAACACTCTCCTACTGATTTGACGTTCTCCTTTTATGATCAAGTATCTGCTTAGTTGTTGTAAATGTTTGACTACTTTCCTGAATGTTTACAGATTTTGACAGTTTGTGCTTGGTTTTTGATGTTTCTGTCAGAGGATGAAAGCTTGGAGCTGCCTGTCCTGCCACTTTCTTAAATTGTTTAATATATCCTTCTTTTATGGTTCTTTAACAGCTCCTTCCATCCCTCCATAGTAGTGCTCCATGGATGAATTTAATATACTTTTAATTGTTTTTTTTTACCCCATTATATTATAGATTCCTTAGGATGAGACTATGTCTAAGTAATCTTTGTATTTTTAATGGCTAGCTTAGTGTTCGATATGTAGCAGGGACTCAGTGTTTGAGAAACAGTTGAAACAGTGAATATATCTCAGACAGGAACATTGCGAGACATGGAAGAGTCGAAGGCATGGTGTCTGTAGATGGTAGATTAGATAGGTGTCCTGTAGAATGGAATATGAGGGAGAGGTGAATAGAATCAGTGAGGATGAGGCTAGAGAAATATATAAGAGCAGATCACAAAGGACCTTCCTGTGTCTTGTGAGAGGAATACTGGAGGCAGTAATGTTCAAGCAAGGATAGGTCTGGTTAACCAAAATTCAAGATATGTGAAATAGCCATAGAACCATATTGTGAAAGCTGGTACTAGAATAAGGGGGCGGGCCGTGTTCCAGCCCCAGCAAGCAGTAGAACACTGCAGTTTCAGTCATGTGGCTCTCTGGCTTTAGAGTCAAGAATAGAAGGGACTACTGGACAATTGATGCTGGTTAGCTGGAGCTAAGAAATTAGCTGTGATTAAGAGGAGACCAGCATCACTGAAGGGAAATCTTCTGGGAAGTGTTTTCTGAGAGCACAAAGAAGCTGTGTTCCAGAGATAGCCAAGGTTATATACCTCGTTCTGCATCTGTACTTGGTAATATGTAAGAGTCACCCAGGTGGTACTGGCTTTGAAGGCATGAAGGGGTCAGGAACTCAGTGTTTGTGAAAGAGCAGCTGAGGTTTGGCACTGTGAGAGGCCATGGAAGGCCATTGGTGAAGATACAGTTGCAGCCTCACTTGCAGTTGATGACCCCATACTGAAGGAGTCATGCAAAGGAGTCGAAGCTTGGCACCATGAAGAGAGCCTATGAGAGGATGTAGGTGAAGCCTAGTTGCAGAGGAAGACTCCAGCATATTGGAGGTGCCAGTACCATGGGATGATCACCAAGAACAGCAGTGTCAGTGGAGTAGATCAACCTGAGCTTAGAGTGCTACAGAGGACAGAGGTGAAGAGGTGACAACAGCACTTTGGAGGAGCCCAAAAGATCATGTGTGGATCCCAGACATTGAAAGAAGAAGCTGTAGAACATTGAAGTTGCCTTGGAGACCCCAAGATGTTTGAGAGGCCAGAGCTGTGGGCTATCTGCTGAGGAAAGCTGCTAACAGGGAGTGGAACCAGCCCCGGAGAATGAAGTTTGTTGCAGTCAACACAGAGATGAAAAAGGGAGTTGAAGATCTGAAGACTACTATGATATCAGACATGAAGATGCAGAGTTTGAAGTTTGCCCAGCTGGTTTCCTGTCTTGCTATGGAATTACAGTAAAGTGACTGGCTGAATCTCAGAAGAGACCTTGAACTTTAGACTTTTAACATTGTTGACAGTGCTATAGACTATGGGGACTCTGGAAGTTGAACTAAATGTATTTTGCGTTATGCTATGTTTAGGTGTGGTTCCCATACACTCATGTTTGAACAAGGCTATGGGGGCCAGGGAGTGAAGTGTGATGGTTTGTGTATGTTTGCATTATGCCGACCTAGATGCTGTCATGTCTCTGCCTTGATGATACCAGACTGAACCTCTGAACCTGTAAGCCAGCCCCAATTAAATGTTGTCTTTTATAAGAAAAAAAAAGAACTATATTGTAACCCAATTAAAAACTTAACTGGAGGGTATGGAACACATGTGATATGAAAGAAGTGAGCAGACACTGAAGATTAAAGGTTTAAGTGTAGATGAGGTGGGGGTACAGGAGGCAGAAGGGACAAGAGGATGAGCTAATAAAAATTAAAGATATATAAAAAAAGTCTTATGATAAGCTAGTAATTTGTAAGTTAATTACAAAACACAGTTTTAAAAACAGGAGTTTGAAAGAGCATATACTACATCGGTGGGCAATGCTGATCTCAGAAGACATGGTTTATTAAACAACAATATCAGAGCAAGGCATGGATACCTTCCTATGATGTATTGGTCAGGGAAGATTCAGTCCACGCTCACTCCTCCTGGCAACAACACAGGCTTGTGTCATGGCTCTTTGTTGCCCATAACAACTAGATTGACAAAATCCTATTGCTACAGATACCATACACTTTGGTTGTGGTACATAGAGGAATCAATCTTAAACTGACAAGAAAATTTCTCTTTGCTGGTAGGCTTCATGGTGCAGGAAGGTGCTATATAAACCATTAAGGGAGAAAAGTCACCAGTAGTCTTATTCAGCACCGGACTCTGCATGCTACAATACTGATCTTCCAGGCAAGATGTGTCCACTTGTCCAGTAGAGGTATGACTGCTATGAGGATGATAACCATTTTCTGGTTGGATTGAGGTTTGCTTCATAGGAAGGAACCCATGCCTAGTACTGTAAAGCTGATCAAAAATTCAAAAGCTCAGGATATATAGGCCCTAATCAATAACCTACCATTGGTATATTGCTAAATGTACTGTTCTCAAACTACCTTCTAAATGATTATGTTTATACATGTAGATCTGTGTTTTCTCTCAACCTTGGTCAGACAAGCTTCTTTTGGTAATGGTCAACAGTTAATGCAGAGATTCATAACTTGCCAAAGTGTTTAGAATAAGTGACTCCGAGTTCTCAGTTAAATGGGCTATCTGTATTCCTCCCACCTCCCAGACGCTCAGGGAATATCACAAGAGGGAGGGAAAAGGAGGTAACACTTGGAAAGTGGGAAGAACTCTGTCAAGTTTTGTCTTCTGGACTTGGCATGGCCATCATACTCATGAACTCACAGCAGCTATGGTTACCAGCACAAGTCTTGCAAAAGATCAAGTCACTTAACATTCCAGCATGTGTGGTGGGACACACGGGGCTTCACTCCCAGATGAGGAGATATTGGCAGTTCATGGTTCCTGGGGGAGGAAGAATCCTTTTTCCTCGGGGGTGTGGCCACTGGTAGGTTGCACATGCTCCAGTGGAAGCTTGACGTCCATTTACTTTGTATATATTGGGATCACTAAGTAGCCTCAGTGGGGTGTAAACAAAAGGAGAGAACGGGAAGTTTGGAAGGGGACTTGGTAGGTAGGGTTTGGGAAAAATTTTGTGTGGGGGAATAGTAAATAGATATGATTTTAAATGTGTGAAGTTCTTAAACAATAAACAAATATATTATTTTAAAAAGAGCCATTGGTAGGTACTTATAGAGATAAGTGATATAGCTTTTTTTTGGCCCTGAATATTTGATAGTTCTGTCAAACTCTAGTTTAATACAAGCTAGGCAACACAGATACTTCATGGACCAGACATTACATAGAATATAGTGTTTATAAAAATCGTTTGAGACCATAAAGATAAAAGCATATTGTTTTAAACATTCAATAATCAAAAAAGCAATGGGCTCATATAAGCCATAATCATAATAGACTATTTTGTGAAGAATGAATTGAATGTTGTCTTAGTTATTTTCTTGATAATTTGAAAAAACACCTGACAAGAAGCAACTTAAGGAAGGAAAAAGGAAAGAATGAATGAATGAAGGAAGGCAAGATTTATTCTGGTTTACATGTTGAGGGACACAGTGCTTCTTGGTGGGAATGCAGGTGGCAGAAGCAGGAGGTGGCTGATCACATGTACAGTTGGGAAGCATAGAGATGAATTCCAGTGCTGTCTTAGTTAGGGTTTTACTGCTGTGAACAGACACCATGACCAGTCCATTATCATTAAGGTGGGAGCATGGCAGCATCCAGGCAGGCATGGTGCAGGAGGAGCTGAGAGTTCTACATCTTCATCTGAAGGCTGCTAGCAGAATACTAGCTTCCAGGCAGCTAGGAGTAGGGTCTTAAAGCCCACACCCACAGTGATACACCTACTCCAACAAGGCCAGGCCCACTCCAACAAGGCCACACCTCCAAATACTGCCACTCCCTGGGTCAATCATATTCAAACCACCACATGTGCTCAGCTTATTTTCTCCTTTTTGTACAGTTCAGGACCCCAGCCCAGGAGATGGGGCCATCTACATTTATGGTGGCTTTTACTACCTCAATTAATCCAATCCAACTATTTCTCACAGATATATTCAGATACTTATCTTCAAAGTGGTTTCAGCTCCTATCAAGTTGATATGTAGTATAAACTATCACAGATGTATAGAGGGGAATAGAACCCATATGATAAGAGTGAATAAGTTTACCAAATATTAAAAGTACTTACTACTTTTATAGAAACACTTGGGTTCAGTTTCTAGCACCCACGTGGGTAGCTCACAGTGCCTTATAACTCACAATCCAGGGATATGCTGCCTGTGTACACATAAACATATACAGGCACACAAATTAAAAAATACAAATTAAAAGTATTAAAAATGGATTTTTTTTTGTTGTTTTTTTGAGACAGGGTTTCTCTGTGTAGCCCTGGCTGTCCTGTAACTCACTCTGTAGATCAGGCTGGCCTCAAACTCAGAAATCCACCTGCCTCTGCCTCCCAAGTGCTGGGATTAAAGGTGTGTGCCACCACCACCCGGCATAAAAAATGGATTTTGGTTTCACATTCCTGGCCTGTAAAATGAACAAAGCTGTTTTTGAAAACTAGTTCCTATTTTCTTGACTTTTCATACCTGAAACCCAGGGCATTCTACCTGCCAGAAATGGACACAAAGTGAACAGAGAAATTGAGCTGTGTGCTTTTGTCCATTCTGTTGGATAGCTGCTACAGTCTGCTATTTTCTGCTACTATTTTAGTCAGCTTCCCATTACAATAACAGATACCCAAGGTGATGACTCTATTAAGAGAAAAGTTGACTTTGGCTTATTATTTTAGATACTCCTGCCCTTGATTGCTTGGCCCACTGCTTAGGTTCTGATTGTTTGGTTCATTTCTTTAGGCTCACAACAGTAGCACATAGCGAGCCACTGATATCATGACTGGAAAGGGAAAGAAAGGAAGGGCTGAAGTCAACATGAGGTCTCTAAAGACATGCCCCACCTGCTGAAAATTCTACCACCTTCAGATAGTGCCAAGCTGGGGATCAAGCTAACATTGGTCTTTGGGAGACATTCCAGATCCACACTATATCAGCTACTAAGAGACAACATAATTGGAAAGTTAAAGACCCAGTGGCCATAACTGGTGCAACAGAAGACAACAAAGCTGAATAAAAGATAGGCAGGACAGCACTCCATGATTTCTGCTTCAGTTCTTGCTTGACTCCTGCACTGACTTTCTTCAGTGATGGACTGTGATCTGGTAGTGAAAGTCACATAAGCCCTCTTTTCTCTTAAGTTGATCTTGTCCATGGTGTTCATCATAGCAACAGAAAAGCAAAGTAGGGCACCAAAAATTACTGAGTCATGTGGCAGTTCTTCTACCCCTTCTTGGCTAAGTTTAAGTGCAGTATATGATGTGTCTGCCTTTATTATTATTATTATTATTATTATTATTATTATTATTATTATTACTGTTATACATGGCCTTTATAGTTGTTTGAATGAGAAACATTCACCATAGTCCCAGGTGTTTGAATACTCGGTCTCCAGTTGGGCATGGTGGTTGGGGAGGGTTAGTGATATAGCCCTGCTGGAGGAAGGATGCCACTGAGGGCAGCAGGCTTTGCTACTAAAAAAGCCTTATGTACTTCCAGTTTGCTCTTTCTGCTTTGTGCTTACAGTAAAGGATGTGAGCTCTCAGATTCCTGCTCATGGCTTTATGTCCACAGCTTGCTGCTATGCTTCCCTGTCATAATAGATTCTTATCCTACTGGAACTGCAAACCAAAATAAACTCTTCTATCTTTCCGTTGTCTTAGTCATGGTATTTTATCGCAGCAGCAGAGAAGTAACTAATACAATCTTGCCGAATAGCTTGGTCTGGTCTGGAACATAACAATCCTTCTGCTTCCAACTTTTGAATACTAGATGTGTGCCACCATGCCTGGCAATCTTCTTTAAATAGATATTTAAATAAATGGCGTATTAACACTATAATGTTAAACAATAGCTTGAAATTGTACTTAACTAAAATATGTTCAATGACTCATCTTTAAAAAGAGGGCTTTATTTGTTAGAACAATTTTGGGCTTATAGCACTTATATGTTCCTAGAAATACTAATTGAGTACAGACTTTATAGAGTTCTTGTTTAAATTATAGCAGCATTAGAAGCTCAGGCATACTGACTGTGGCTTGTATTGTGAAATAAGATGAAATAACAGATTACATTGTATGGCTTCTTTAATATTTAGTAGGTCTTTGATACTCATGTGGACATGTGTTAAGAACTTCTAAAATATTCAACATATGAATACTACTTTAGAATAAAATTGTTTTGTGGTAAAAAAAAAATGGTCATATTATCCCAATGTACAGATTATTGAATAAAAAAGTCAAATATCAATAGTGAAGTGTCATTGAGTTACAGATTAGCTGGCTAGACTTAATAATTTAGCGACTCAGTTACAAGTACTGGATTTATAATTGTATAAAATTCATATTTGAGCATTACCAAAATGATATGTTATTATGCCATGATTACCTTCAGGTAAAATAGACTGTGTTGGCATTCCTTCTAGGCTCCGCCCCATAGTTAGGTAGCCAGGTAGGCCTGACTCACTATAAAAGGGACTGCTTGCCCCCCTCCTCACTCTCTTGCTCTCTTCTCCTCTCCTCTTGTTCTCTTAACCTCTTCCCCTTCTCTCCTCATTCCCTCCTCCTTCTCTCTCCATGTGTTCATGGCTGGCCTCTACTCCTCTTCTCTCCCTTCCTCCCTTCCTCCCTTCCTCCTCCCTCCCTCCCTCCCTCCCTCCCTCCCTCCCTCCCTCTCTCCCTCCCCCCTCTCTTTCAAACACAACAGACTGACTTCAGCTGATGAATTAAACCTATAATCTTACTACCTAGAAACATCATTAAATTTTTATATGTTTTTGTGTTACTAGGAAAATATATAATTGACACTTGAGAGCATAACAGAGGAGTCTCTTTTCTGAGTCCTTAAAATGACTTATGAGGGTAAAGGCACTTGTACATAAGCCTGGGGCCTTTAATTCAATTTCTGGAATCCATATAAAGGTGAAAGGAGAGAGACTATTCTACATGGCTGTCCTCTGGCCTACACACACACACACACACACACACACACACACAGACACTATGGCACATGTGCACACATATGTATATCATGCATAAACAGAGAATAATAAAGTAAAACAAAATTCTATTTTTTTCTTTGAATTCTCACTAACAATTTCTACTTCTTGTCTTTTTGATAACTGCCATCTTACCATGTTAAGAAGGTGCCTCCTGGAGCTTTTGGTTTGTCTGTCTTTGATGACATTGAACACTTTCTCATGTGCTTGCCGACTAGCTTTGTCTTCTTGGGAGAAACATTTATTCAGGGCCCTTGTGTATATATTTAAAATACAGATATACTATAAGACGTTCCCAAACTCTTAATGGTTGATAACTGAATTCTTCTGTCAATTTCTATGAATGAATTCGTGGGTGGTACTGTCAGGTCTTGCAGAGGAAGGTGGAGCAGAAGGACTTCCTTGGTTATCTGTAAGTTTATCTTACCCAGAAACTTGCAGGTCTGGATCTGGAACCTGAGCCATCTGGCAAATCCCAGGCCCTTATTTTCTTTGTTCTTAATTACCATATGCTCCCTGCAACTAGAAGGGAAGTTGTTTCCAAGCATGGCTAGATAGGTGGAGAGTTGGGAGTGTGTGAATGTGTGTGTGTGCGCATGCGTGTGCACGTTTTTATATGTGTGTGTGTATGCGTGTGCCCTCCAAGAGGCTCAGCCTTTGAAGCTGGGTGGGAGGGGTTTGGCCCAGGCTGCCAGACACAGATTCCTTTTCCTTTTGTAGTGGTTCTTCCTGCGCAGTAGAGGATATCTCAAAAGGATGATGAAAACCTAGTGGGAGGAATAGGAAGCCTTCTAAACCATGCCTGGTCTCCCTGTTATCAGGCATTTCCCTTGCCACTTTGTGTGTTGAGCTGTCTTCCTCCACATTTGCTTTCATCTTCTCATTCTCCCTCCCATCTTCCTAATCCCTTTTCACATGTCAAGCCAGGAGCTGCAGTCTGTAATTTACAGGGCGACAGGTAAGAGCTTACTGGCTTTGTTTGGGTGCTTCATCCTTCCTGTGAGCCTCTCAGCAGGACCAGGGCAGCAGAAGTGTGTGGGACTTCCTCCTTAGGGGTCTCCAAGGCCCTTGCAAAGCCTCAGCTGGCCTATGGCAGTTGAGACTGACCCCCCTAAAATGCTTGCACTATAGCTCGGAACTACTTTACCTGGTTCACTGGTCGTTGTTACTCGAGAATCACATCAGCAGCCAGGGAGGATGCAGGCTCCTGTGTTGTGAAGAAGGAAGAGTAGAAATGTCTGGAGTTTGAGGCCCTTAATTTGGAATTGAAGATGAATTAGTGTTTGCACTGGGAAGTTATGTGAAAAAAAATTTGAGGTAGTTAGAGAGGCTCTGGGGACACCCTGAGAAATCCTGAGTTTTCTTTCTTGTAAGTCTTGCGGCCTGTCATCAGGTTTGGCTCTCTCATGCTAGTGCTCTCATGAACCCATGCTTTTGGATGTTAACACCTGTAAAAGTAAAAGTTCCTTTCCCTACTCTGGACCCAGTTTCTCCCTCTGGGTCCAGTTTTCCCCAACAGAGTCTCTATTATCTTTACAACAGGGAAAGTGGGTGACAATAGATAACAGGCAAAAGAGAATACAATTGTTCTGCATAAGAGATGATGGACAAGTTGTCAAACTGGCATATTGAAGTTTCCATCAGGAACCTGTATTTTATCCAAAACAGTAACAGGGTTAGCATTTGATCTGACTACTAGCGTGGTA